>VDFB02066229.1:0-28525 GCA_007258455.2 Sequoia sempervirens
TGGTCACACAATATGAGCCACTCTAGGAACATAACATAGTCAAATTTGAAACATCAAAAGAACTCTCTGATGATGTGAGGGTCAGGTTCGGACAAGATTTTATCTCTACTAGTGATTTTGTTAAAACTCCAGAGTTTAAGTCATTTGTTTATGAACATAAAGGTAGAATGTTCAGAAAGAGAATGAAAGATATCACTCCTGAACAAGAGGTAGTTGCCTTAGAGGAACTAAGAAAGGAGGTAGATAAGGAGTTCGAGTCTATCACCCCCGAAAGAGGAAGAGAACTTCTTCAAGAGGATGGGGTTTTATTCTTACTAGGATGGTACATTAGCTCTTCCATAGTGTTTGATAGCTTCAAAAAAATCAAAGATAAAATGATGCACCTAACTGAAGAAGCCAATGACAAAATGTATTTAGGGTCAGGGTACAATCTGGATGAGGCCACCTTACTAATTTCGGTATTATATCCTCAAGACAAAATACTTGTTATTATCAATAATCCAAGACAAATGTTTGGACACCTCTTCGTCCACAAGGTGGAGGATACTAATCCCATTGAGACAGCAGAGTTAAACATAAATGTGGAAAAGTTCAATAAGGCACAAATTGAGAAATTAGTAAGGGAAAATGATAAACTAAAGAAAGAAGTAGCTAGTCACAGAGACAGAATATCCTCCTCATCTTCATTAGAACTATATTCCCCATGGCTAGAAAAAGATAAGAGGGTATTGGATGTAATTGCAGATGTCATCTATTGGAAACATTTCCATGAGAAGGCTCAAAAGAAATGTAATGAACTAGAAATAAAAATAAAGACCACCAAGTACAATGTTGTATCTGAAATAGTCTAGGTAAGATTCAACAGGATGATGGATCCTGCTAATGAATATTGGGAATTATTCAAACAAACACACTCATCTCTCTTAGAAAATGAGAGATTGCAATAAAGGATAATAGAAAAGAAAGAGGAGCTTATCAATGAGAAAGGTATGAAGGATCAAGTACTGTAGGCATATAATAAGTTGGTGGAGTCACACAATAGATATCACAATAGAATTAAGGTAGACCTTGATTATTTTGATTATCCCCCAACACTCTTTGATAGCCTTGGTAATCCTATAGAACGAAGTGATTAAAAGGATGAGTTATCCATGTTTCTACCTCTTGCATTAGAACAGATAAATAATGAAGAAATGGTATTGCAGAATACACACAAACAACTTGAGAAAATAATGTACATGGAATATTACAAGAAAGATACAATCAAAAATGTGGAAACTCATGTTGAAGAAGATTACATCAATCATCTATCATCCATCACATTGTTTATTAGTCAGACTAGAGATACATTAAGCATAGAGGGGCAGTCATTGAAGCAGAAGGACTAGACAATTTGATACTTCATCATGGAGAGGATACCTTGCCAGATCCAGAAAGGTCATGGGGTATCCATGTTGAATAACAGAGCAAGTATTATGAGTTGTTTAGATTCCTAATCCTTTTTTTACAATTTGTTAAAGAATTATGAAAAGATGCATCATTTTGTAAGAGGCTTGAAGCTTGTAGCTTCCCATACAAAAGGGGAAACCAAAGCCTCATTTTATGATATACCATTACCATTAGGAAAATAGAGTAGATCTCATATCCTTCCATCCATTTCATATCAAAAGACTTCTTTTATTAATGCATATCATTTAAAGCAATATAATGGAGAAGACTACCTATATTTTGTGATCTATTTTTAGTGTTCAATTGTTGTGTTATTAATGTGTATCGTTTAAAGCAATATAATGGAAAATTTTGCTCATAATTGGTAATATATTTTGGTGTTCAATTGTTGTGTTAAATTTCATGTTTATCTATTATTGTGTTGTCTCCAAAGTGGTTTCTTCAAGTTATTCAAATTCATAAGATTTACAAGGGGTTAGGGTTTAAGGGATTAAGGGTCAAAAAGATAAGGGATTTGGGGCTTAGGGGATGGGTAGTTTAATGGTTAATGGCTTAGGGATTATGGTTGATATTATGCAATCTCTATATAAACTTTGATAAAAAATAATAAAGGTATCAGTGGAAGGGTGTACCAAAACTCTGTTGGTGTAACTTTTGAGCTTATGAATGAAATAAAACATCTTATTATTAGAGATTCTCCATGACTGTGTTATCATTTTTCATTTTTCTTATGTTTTCCATACTTATTTCTTCTTATATTTCAATAAATATCAGTTATTGAGCCTCAATATTGTGCTTATGTGAATGAATATGCTAATACTGTAAAGAATTTACTGTGGTTTTTTTCAGTTACATGTTCAAAATTATGTTTAACAAAAAATGGAAACTATTTAAAAATAATAAAGTTAACAAAGTTTCTTATTTAAATAATTGTGAGTTACGTGCATTAATATTTTATTAACTTTTGTGTCTTCACAAACATATGTTGATACAAAATGAATGGAAGAAGCATCCAAGTAATCCTATTTTTTTCTGCCAACAATTCATACCAAAGATTGAACAATTTAAGGATATTGCAATAGGTAATTTGTATCGACACAAATGAAAATGTTTCTTGAAGCATTTCAAAGTTTAGGCCATTAGAATCATCCTTTTTAAAACATAGATTGCAAATAATTCTGAAAATTTAGAAGTCTTGGCCATTAACATTATTGTCTGCTACAATGCCATCCAGTGTATCATTATCAATGTTCATATTTTCTTTCAAGTATTTAATATTATCTTCATCCTCATCTTGACTTGCATCATCTTCGCCGTCATTGAAATTTTTACTACTTAGACCATCTATGTTATTTTTGCGCTATTTGGATCATCATTTTCTATACCATCCATAAGTGCTTCCATAACATCATCTAACTCTAGATTGTTGTGTCTTATTGTAATGCGAACATAGCAATCTTCAACATCATCCATGGATACTCAATTTTTCTTTGATGTTCTCTAATACATCTCTCAAATTTTGTTGGCCATCATTTTTTTGCTCAATATCCACTAATGCATCGTCAAATACATGCCTTAATCTTGGATCATAATGTATGAAAAATATCTATTTTGGGTCCAAAATATGTTATAACAATTTTATTGATTAATAAACACATGTATATATTCACAATAAACTATAAATTAATAGATTAATGATCACTACTGCTTCTTGTTTGAGTTAAAGAAATACCTGCTCACAATAAATTGGTAGAACATAAGGCTCCCTCTCCTCCAGTAGGAACCATGAGGAATCTATAGAAAACAATCCACTATGGTTATCATGTCTTTGTGTCCTCTCAAATGCTTCATACCATTTACACTTAAATACAACATTTAAAGAGTGAGAGTGAAATCCAACTCAATGAATTTCTTGTATTTTCCCAACATGTGTAGATTCCCTTCAATTTTATTCTTATATATTTTTGAGGCTTGATCCAAGTGGATTTCTTAGAAGTCAATACATGATGCCACAATCGAAGGATGTCTCTTTATATCTACACTTTTCCCACATGATAGTAATACGACTACTTGCCCACATTGTTGGATATTTCTTCACTTGTGAAAGACCATTTATTTAAGTGAAAACAAATATAATGATGAATATTAAAATAGTTAATAGTGTCAAAACTATAAGGAAACAACATTTTGTAAAACTCTAACTATACCTTTCTTTCCACGTACATCCACTCTAGATATGTTGATTTTCATCTTCACTATTATGTTTGAATATATATACATCTTTCTATTAGATTTTGAATTTGTTATTTAGCAACATTCTTGTGTGTCTTTTTCCCCATGTGAATTTTTAAAATGAACTTGTCAAGTATAGCACTTTCGTCTACACCCATTACATGTCAACATGTTTATTTCAAACTCCAAATGTCATGCTATTAATTTGACAAATAAATTATAGATTAAATTAATGATTGCAACAAAAAAAACCACACTGATAATGAATTTACTTACTAATTTCTACTTGAACACCATTAGATTTTGGTTTTTCTCCATCAATAATATTTTATGCTCCATTTCCCTCATCCCTAGAAGCATGGCCCATCTTCAAATCCACTTACCAAAGATTTGATTGAAGAACATTCAATACATACCCTTTGGAAGAAACACAGCCCTCTGGATGTACTTTTGCAGCCGGGACATATCTTTTTACCGGTTTTGCTTAGCACCTCTCAAGAAAAACATCCACCTCATTGATACCCAGTACCAGCAATTCAATTTGTAGACTAGATTGTATACAAGTAAATGGACTTGTAGGTCCATGAAACTTGTAGGGAGCTCCTTCTCAAATACACATACAATTTCTGCAATTTCCTTCTTCCATTTTGGCACTTCACATTCGTGGATCTCCTTGGAGGTTACCCACCTAATATAAGAATAGTAAATTAGTATGAACCTTTAGTCAAAAATTAAAATGCAATATAATATCTCTATGTCTCTCACACATGAACATTTCATATAACCACATACCTTGTAAATGCTGACAATTGACTTATGGCATTCCTTAAGTCAAGTGTAAGACAAGAATCCCCCCTAATTTCCAATGGCATGATATGCTATCAAACACATTTATAAAATGGTCATTAGTATTTTTTTCTCACACAACAAAATATCAAAATATATTTAGTACTTAATCAATGTTACTAGTAAATGTTAAATGGTGATATATAATACCTTCAAAAAATTATAAAAATCATGTGTTTTAAATCCTGTGATATGTCCATCAACTGTAAAATCTTTAGCCAATGATGCCCCATAGCCAGGAGGTGTCCTTATTGAATGGATGACATTTTTTAGTTGGTCTAGCTCCTTTTCTTTCAAAATCCATAGAGCTTCTACATATGTTTCATTTTCCCTATTTTTCCACAAATTTTTTCTATCAAATTTGGTACACGAAAGAGAAATATCTCTCCTCGAAGACAAGGTGTCCTCTTTTCCTGATACATGTTGAAATATATAATATCAAACATTTTTGAAGATGTGCATAGGATCTAATAGGTGAGATATTAATAGATCCTTCCAGTAAGGGAGCTCATAAAATATGGATTTCCTTTTCATTCCTTCTGGCATATTAACTATTGGAAACAAGCAACACTAAGAGGGGGGGTGAATCAGTGTTCTCCAAAAATTAACTTTATCATTTTGTTCTTTAACCCACTTAAAACATTCAACCAAGAGAAATATGCTTGAACAGAAAGCAAAAAACCACAACACCATAACACAAGGATTTTTATGTAGAAACCATGTTAGGGGAAAAACCACAGTGGATGGCCAATCCACAATATGATATGAGTATACTTAAAAGAAGATTACAAAATGGGAATTCACTTGCATTCAAGCACACTACCTAGAGCTCACTACTCAAAATAGAAAGGCAGACTTCCTTACAAATATTTGGATTAAATCCAAGAGAATGAACTCAGAGAGTAGCATCTACAAATGCTTGATTACAATTTTGGTTAGGCTCAGTAGTCGATCTTCTATCCTTTTGACTGATTCTACACTTTTGATATGCTCTGCTCTAGCTCGCATCACAAAAAATTTATTGCACAAGTGAAACTGTGCATAATCACTTAATCACCCTTCCGATATTTGCAACACACATCGACACACCTTCTTTAGACACCAAAAAGATATAATTTATCATCTATATATATTTGTAACTAAGAATTTAATCGCTACAAGTTGGCTTGAATAAAACTTAGAAATATTTACAACTGTCGGCTCAAATCATGAACAATCTTCAATGCGCATCTACAATGGTCGACCACAAATTAGCTCAGACCCAAAAAAAATGCTCGAACACAAAAAAAATTGAATAAACACTCCTCGAATATCCATAACATGATATATCAACTATTTCAGCCACAAAACACTAATGAACAGAAAGATAATGAACCGGATCTCCAAAATTGCACACAACTTGATACGAGGCACTGAGAATTTTGGATAACACAAGACATACATTGATAAACCTCCCATGAGATAGACAATTCAAAATAACAATTGAAAATCTACATGAGAATCGATGAGCTCAAAACTATCGGATGCTCTGTTCTTCCTGACTATCTTCAATTTGACTATCGGTAGGAGAAAATGATGATGTACAGATCCAATCACCAACTAGGGTTGACATCAATGACAACACCAAAAAACATTTGCAGTGTCTCTTTCCAATAATCTCCCCCTTTGGCATTTATGGCAACACTTAGTGAAAAATGACTAAGTGTCAGATCGGTACCAACATGAAAAAATTCAAAAAGAATCTTCAGTCTCAGCTCAGAAATGCAAATCCCTCTAAGATGAATATACATTTTTCACTATAAAACTCTTCCCCTTTGACATCAATGGCAAAATTGGGGAAACAAATTTTCAAAATTGTACAAGCATGATCTAGTAACTTACACAAATTTGAAAATATCTACAAAGTCTCTCTTCAACACGCTCAAATTTGTGTCCCAAACCCTTTTGAAACTCTCCAAAATTGATATGTGACCACAAAATAAATAACATTGAGTTTCTGTAGTCTCAAGATTTATTGGGTCACTAACTGCCATAGCATCTTTGGAATCCTTTAATGCATTCACCATTATTTCAATCTTTGGACCAATTAGTCCTCTGAATTCACATGCTCTTCCTACAATCTTGTCATTTTCATGCTTCAAGCTCCTTATTTTATCAAGTAGAGATATCACTTGACCTTCTTGCTTACCAACATCACCAGCTAACAAATCAAAAGCATCAAAAATGGTAGCCAATTGTTTTTCAAGATCCTTCACCCTCTTATCATTTCCTTTAGTGAATTTGGACAAAACTAAACATGACTTATAGGCCTTTCCACCTTCAGATATAGAATCTTGAATATTCTTCATATAGGTGGCTAACAGAGTTTTATCCTTATCAATCACTTCTTTCAACCAACTAAATCTTTTTCCATCAAACTCCTTCTACACTTTAACCATGGCTGATTTCTCAAGAGACTCGAAATGAGTACTTACAAAATTTATGAGCTTTTTCAGTTCACCGAAAGAGGAACTGAACGGATCCTTAACATGAGTTGGCATAATTTTCTCCAGAACTCGAGATGCAAGACTTAATAATTCACAATGAGACTTCAGAATCTTCTCACTAGCCTTTGCTTGTGCAATTGATGAGACCTTCATTATTTGAATTGGGGACAAGATGGATAGATTGATCGGGCATTCAACCAATTCAAAATAAAATTCTTCTTGTTCCTCCAGAAATTTCTTCACTTCCTCAACAGTATCTCTTGCTTCCACTCGGATTTCCTTAACTTGAACCTTTTCTTCAATTTTTGGTTCTTTAGTAACTATTTCTTGATTTCCTTTAGGAGCTTCAACTTCTTCATTTTGCATCTCTTTTCCTTTAGCTAAGACAACCTTAGGAACTTCAATTTCCATATGTTTTTTTTTATTACTCACATTAGGAGGAATCTAAATATCCTCAGTATCTACATTCACCTCCTCATTTACCAGAATAGATGCAACATCTTTAGCATTCGCTTCTTCAACATTGATCTTGTTCTTTGACAGAAATGCTTCTAGGATTTTCTTGGTTTCATCAGCAACAACACTAGTTTCACCAATCATAAGTTTGTTCACCCTTGTCTTTCTTTTGAATTCCTTCTTGGCTTTGTCCAAGAGTCAATTCATCTCCTCAATAGACATTTTTTGACATAATTCTGCAAGAATTCTCTTTCTCAAATTATATTCTTTTGTCCTAGCACTTATTCTTCTCATCTCCAAAAGATCATACAAACTCTTAGGTAAACTAGGCATAATTTCAACAAGAACTTTATTGAAAATATTCAGATGTTTTATTGTTACCTCTTCAAGAATTCTTTCACCTGATTCATCAAACATTTCATACCATTCATAGAGGGGCTTGATACTTCCATCCATAACAACAACATTCTCAACTTCTTCAACTGTCATACCTGGTTTGTCATTTTTTGTCTTTTTCTTTGCCTTTTCTTCCTCATAGGAAGATTTTCTTTTGTTTATCTTGGTAATCTGAGTGTTGATAGCCTTCATTTCTTTCACAACTTCATTTGACTCAGTATCCTCATCTTCTAAGATGGCTTCATAGTTTCTTGTACTCTTGTTCTTCTTCCACTTACCGGAAGCCTTATTTGGCTTGGCTGCAAGAGCAGATAGGGATGGTGAACTCCTTGATGATCTAGTATGAGTAGAGAATACTGTCAGACTAGTAGATTCGGTTCTTACTGGCTCTTTTCCTACTTCAGCTTCATCTCTTTTCCTTCTTGCTTCTCTCAATGCTTCTACAGGTAAGCCCATGCTCTCTGCAAATACTTCTACTTCTTTTCTCACCTTTTAGACTATAATTGGTCTCTTCAATTGATCATGGACTTGCATATTTTTCTCTGCATATGTTCCAAACCTCTCTTCTATCAGATCCAAAGGTGTACTTAACAAGTGTTCTGTATACATCTTCAATATGTTCTCCTTGACTTCATATCCCATAGGCATAATCCATATCGTTCTGGGATCAACAACTTTCATATGGCATTGATCAATATCTACCATGAAATAGATTGTATCTTTGTACTTTTCTATAATTAAAGTAGGTATTTTTTCTCTTGCATGCATCATATTCTGAATTTTTTTGAAGTACCCCTAGAGGGAAGTATTTTTGGTCTGACTATCACCAATTCCAAACAATATATCTCTTATTTGAACAGCTACAGGGTCATTACTTTTCCAATGAACTTTTCCAACACCCAGAACCTCACTCATGAAATAGAAGAACAAGCACAGTAGAAAATTACCATATTTAAAGGAGTTCTTCTTGTCTTTATTAATCTTACCTAGACTCTCCATCAGCTGACTTCTAAGCAGCTCACACAAGTAATAATCTGCATTTTCTTTTACCATTTGATAAGAAGTATAAATGGTTGTACCAGATACTAAATTATCCCAGATGGAGTGGTAGATCTTGTAGCCAATAACCATCAATGTAAATTTCACATCCACTTCAACAATATCTTCAATTTTCATTTCCCTTCTATCATATTGTGCACTTGTTGCATCAGTAACCTTCTGATTCTTCACAAATTTCAAGATTGGAAAACCACTAGAGGAATTTAGACTTGTGACAGTGCTTATAGCCTCTTTTGTTCTCTTGAAAGGTATATTCAACCACATAAACTCGGCATGAACAATGCTCAAAATATATCACACCCATTTGCTTTCTCAAATATGGGGAATTTCACAAACTGTATGAACTTCTCCTCTTTTAGGGTTTTGTATTCCAGGTTAAAAGTGAAGTCATCTCCAATTATATGGTTGGAATACAAATTCAGCATTTGTGAGCTTCCTAACTCTTCAATGTTGGCATGAGTGTAAGCCCTAATGTCTTTAGTGTGCAAGAATCTATACAATACAAACAAAAATGCACCTAGGGGCTCAGTCTCAACAAAATTAAAAGGATGCCACTTGAAATTTGGACGGGGTCTATCCTTGACTTCAACTACCAATGGAGTGGCCATTTTTACAAACTCACAAATTCAATATTTTTTTCCTATAAATACCTTTTCGTCGGATCAGAGTTTTGATCGTTGAAACTTCCTTCACACTTGAATCTCACTGCAACTCTGCAAAGTTCACTCCAGGGCTCTCCAAACTTCTTTTCTCCAAAATGAAAAGTGAAAAATGAAAGATAAAAATGAGTTTTTATTATTCACACAATTACCCCTTTTTTGCAATAAATGATTTTCCCTAATTCATCTGGTTACCCTATTTCCATGTATTGAGATAGATAATTCTTTTGCGGATCTCCTTTACAGTAAAATGATTTCTCCAATTGTTTGAACAACATTTGAAAGGAATCTATGCACTTATTGGACTTATCCACATTTCGGTGTCAGTTACCGACAAGGGGTTAAAATATTTTCTTGATAGCTCCCCCTAGGCCAAAGGCCTAAAACTAATTCCTGGAGGAATTTCCAGAAGCAGATTTTGGTGTTGGAACATTTCCTTCAACAGAGGGATTCTTCTTCACCCATTTCTTAGACATTTTCCTCTTGATCAAATCAGTAGTGACTTTACCTTTTCCTTTAACATCCTGCTGCATGTTTTGTTTTACCGAACCTCTTCTGCTCCAACAAAATCTAGCAGTGTGTCCAAATTTGTTGCAATTGTAACACATAACATTTCTCTTTTCATACCAACTTTTCCATGGATTTTTTCTTGATTTGCATTAGTTAGCAATATGCCCAAGTCTATTGCATACATAGCATATGTCATCTCTATGAAAGTTCATCACATTTATGTATTCATTTGACTTATGAGCATGACCAAACTTATTACAATTAAAGCACTGAACTGAGAATGATGATCCACTTGTATTCATCCTGCTTCTACACTAAGAAGCCATATGACCAAATTTATTTAAAGTAAAATAGTAGCATTACATCTCTGAGCATTTGGTTGTCTTACCAAATTCCTTCTAGCTTCATTCATCTGATTTCCTTGCTTGAATCTCCCTTGTCTAGATTTCCTTTGTCTAGATCCGAAATTTTCTCCTTCTTCATATCCAAGACCTCGCTTGTCACCATCAATCCTCTAACCTTTAATTAGTTCATCAAGCTTGGCTAAGCTTGCTTTGAATTTCTCCTTGTACTCATTTGCCACAGTAAATTCATTTCTGAGATCATCGAGTTGTTTTT
Source organism: Sequoia sempervirens (assembly GCA_007258455.2). Taxonomy (NCBI): domain Eukaryota; kingdom Viridiplantae; phylum Streptophyta; class Pinopsida; order Cupressales; family Cupressaceae; genus Sequoia; species Sequoia sempervirens. Next base: position 10,712 of record VDFB02066229.1, read on the forward strand.
CAAGCACTTCCTCATTGTTTTTAGATTGTTCTAGTTCATTGTCCAATCAACTACATTTTTTATATTTTTCTTTCAAGGATTGAGCAAGCTTGTCTTCATTCTTCTTCCTATCTTCAATCTCCTTGGTCATTTTCATCATGATAGATTTTATCCCACGCTTCAAGGTAGCATTTTCTCTAAAAAACTTTTCACATTCTTCTATTTTATTTTTCAAGGCATGACTCATTTTTTCATCTTCTATGCTTCTATTCTTTTGCTTAAGCTGGTCACACAATTCCTTTATTTTCTCCCTTGATTCATTGATTTTGTCTTTCAATGACTGAATGGATTTCTTTGCATTCTCAATATTTTCCTGCAGTTCCCGATTCTCAGATTTAGACTGGTCAAGATCATCCAAGGCCACCAAAAGTTGTTCTTGAAGACTGCTTGTATCCATTGAAAATACTTTCCAAGATCTCTCCAATTTGTTAGACTTCTTTCAAGGTGAAGTACCCAAAATCTGCAATGCAAAACCAACCTTAAAAACTCATTAGAAGGGTTAGTATAACACACAAATCTGCAAATACCTCCATGGAATACATTGCAAATGCTTTCAAAAATGCAACAAATGATAATATAAAGACTAAAGCATTATGAAAACAAAAGCAATCTACCTATTCCATGTTGGATTGGTGTCACATGTGCTAGTGACCCTTTCCCAATCCTTGATCAAAGCTCAAATTGTGCAAATGCAAATGGAGATGGTGGAGTGATGGTGAACAAGATCCAATCTCAAATGAAGAGAGTAACCTTGCAATAGATTGTGAAGATTGTGAAGATTGTGAAGCCATTTGCTTGAGGATGATGCACCTATTTAAAGATTTTCAAAATGCCAAATGTTGAAGAGGGACCAATGTGGGATCAAAAACAAGCCAATGAATTGAGGACACTTGTCATCATGTGATTAGTTAATGTGTGTGCAAGATTTGGGAAGAGTGCCCAAGAGGGGGAAATTTTGAATTCAAATTTGCAATTAATTTTGAGAGGGGGACAAGAAAGAAGAGCAATAAATGCCCTGTTTGACTTGTCATGGTTGAGGGAAAATGATTGTTTTAATAAATCAATAAAATTGATTTATTGTGCAAGTGGGATGGGATTAGCCTTAGATTAAGATTAGATTAATTTAATGATGATTATGCTGATTTAATGCTGATTAATTGATTTGACTTTTTGGACTTTGGAAAATGATCTAAGATTTGATTTAAATGGCTTTTTGATTTATTTAATTAAGTGGATAATGCAAGATGAAGGTTGAATGCTAAGATTTATTTGATAAATGAACTTATTTAATGAATGCATGAAAGTGATGAATTTGCCTAATGTAAGAGCTAATTTGACCGAATCTGATCGAATGCATAATGTGAATTTTGCATGTCTACATTTTGCCCCTCTTTGAAGCAATGTACTTGTTGCGTTGGTTCAAAGAATATCTTGCCGCAATCGAAATTTAAAAATTTCATGATTTTTGGATGCCTCGTGAGAAAGAAATTACTGCGGTACATTGCCCCTCGAGATCGTGAAAGATTCGATTTGAGGGTCGATCTCTGATAAAGAGGTTCAAAATGGATGGTTATGGATGGCCGATGCAAATGAGATGATTTCAAGATGCTTAGAATAACAAAGCTATATTATCCTAAACAACTTAAATGATGATATGAGATGAGATGGATGAGATTGATGATGTGATATGCTGTGATTATGCAACGGATGATTTATGATATGCTTAGACTAACAGATCTATATTATGATGATGATATGCATGTGAGATGATATGCAAAATACTGATGTTTCCTATTATGTATGATATGAATGATATGTGATATGCTGACTGTTTGTAGATGCAAGATGGATGCATGATGGATGCATGACGGATGCATGATGTTAGTGCGGAAATGAGATGATGACAAGAGGATCCAACAAGTCCATGATTGGTCGAGACTTTATTAGAGATGATGATGATAGATGATGATGATGATTTGCTTATCAAGGATTGGGATTTTCAAAGGATCACTTACTTTATTTTTTGATAACACACCCTAAGCACGATGCATCAAGGTATAAAGGACCAGGATGGCGTTGTACTTAGTGTGATGGACTTTGACTTGACAAATAGATAGGAGTATTCTTGTTCACACTTGACATAAGGAAACCTTGCTAGGATGCACTTTAGAAGTCTCAAACATCTCGGACCAAAACACGAAAAGGTATAACCAATCAATGCAATAGTCAACAAGCTATTTGAAACATCCTCCATACATATCTAACAAAGCAAGTATTCGCCAAGTTATTTTACAAGAATGTCCAACAAGCATAGCAGACAAAATAATAATGATCGTTGCCCCATTCCTTTCTCTCTAAATCCTTCGTTCGGATATCATCGAGAGGTCCTTGGAATGAGCGCAATATGATAAATCAAAAGAAAAGATCAAGTATACAAGCAAGCCAATGTTCTTCATACCTTCAGCCAGAGGGATGTGTTTCAAAAGATGGGAGCCAAAACTCATTGCCAAAAGATAATGTCCATTGTCGGAACGGATCCTAGGACATGTTAATGACACGTCGTTTTGTTTACCCAAATTGGTTGATTTGATAAAAGTGCCCATTGTCGGAACGGATCCTAGGAAATGCTTTGTATCAAATGATGATGAAATTGATTTATGATTTATATGCCATTGATAAGAAAAGAGTTGACCAACTTGCTTGCCGACAGACCTATACTTGAGATTTTGACAGTTTAGGTTTTCACGTTTGACTGCTAGACTTGTTTCTGACTGTTTTACCAAAGGTTGAGGGTGATGACGATTTATTATGGATGATTGATTATTGCGAGTGTAAGCGAGATGAGGTGGATGGATTTTTTCAAATATTTGGATGTTTTTGGAATTTTGCAATGTTTTGAGGCTGTTTTTGGTAATTTTTTGAGGTTTTACAAATGTTTTGATTTTCGATTTTTCCAATGTTTTTGGGATTTTACGAGATTTTGACCAAGAGACTAACCTAAATACCTATCCTAGGGGCCTCGGGGGCTTATCGATAGATTAGCCTTGCCTACGTTATACACGCAGAGACCACGTAGTTCGACTGACGACTTGACCGATTTACAGATGAAGATATACATGATGAGATGTAGGTTTATTATAGCCGGACTCCTATAGGACTGACTAAATGTCGAGGGGATGATCAAAGATCAACCTTGCCCTACGTTCAAGCTTTCGAGAGCGGCGTAGTTGACAAAGGCACTTGTTTTGGATTTTTGAAATGTTTGGATGTTTTTGGATTTTTACGATTTTCTGATGTTTTTGGATTTTCTGATTTTGAGGACTTTAAGATTATACACGAATCCGATCCGATGAGAACATGCCCCCAGTGTGAAGCTATAGACTACTCCGATAAAGGCAGGACAAACTGACCTTGAGAATGGGCCGAGTAGTACTAGGAGGGATCATGATACGAGCACAGGACCAAGCTATGGTGCGGATGTGAGCGGATGAGTGATGGATGGAGATATGGATGTGATGGACGATGGAAGCGAAATGGAGGGATAATGTAGATCGAGCCATAAAGATCCTGGTGGATGGAAAGTGCTTATTTACGCAAGGCGCCTATTTGCCAGGTTTTCACCAAGGTACTTGCCCAAAGTGCCACCGAAGTGGTTTTTCATAGAAGGGGCGATTTTTTCTCTTTCTTGTTTTCTTGATTTTTTGATTTTTCTGTCCGCGAAGGCGCTTGTTTGCGAGGTTTTGAAGTAACCATTTTAGGGACTTTTTATGATTTTTTTGGATTTTTGGTTCTATACCTTGAAGATTTAGGCATAAAACTTTTTGAGATGGGAGCTATTACCTTAGGCTCCTAGAGTTCCCGCCGGTGTTGATAGCTGATATGCCCCTGATTTGTAGCTTGCTGTGACAATGAAAGGCCCTAACTAATTGGGTTCGAACTTTCCTTTGCTGCTGGGATTTGGGACATTCTTCTGATTTTCTTTTAAGACTAATTCTCCAACTTGGAAAGTTCTACTTCTGATTTTCTTGTTGTAGCTCCTTTTCAGTCTATTCTGATACACTTGCAGATGGTTTAAAGCATCCAAACGTCGCTCGTCCAACAGTTCCAGCTCATTCAGTCTTGAAACTTGATACTCTTCGTCTGTGATGAGATTTTGCAATGATACTCTGAGGGATGGTAACTCGATCTCAATGGGCAAGATGGCCTCTGATCCGTAGACCAAGAATGAATTATTGGCACCGATTAAGGTGTTAATGCGGATCTTTGGTTAAGTGAAAGCCCAAAGAGGCGGGATTAAAGGCTGCAAATGCGGTCGCGACCCTGCGTCATTGGCCCCATTTTCTTAGGATTTTGAGGATGGTTTATTTGTGAAAATACCAGCCCATTGCCTTGGGGATAGTATAGGTGGAAGCGATGTTGGATTTTGAATTTATCCACATAAGGTCCACGGACTTCTGATTTTTGAATGGTGTCCCATTATCACGAGATAATAGCACATGGAACACCATAAGCGGCATATAGAATAGTTAGGGATGAACTTTGAATCTGCTTTCTGTTATGTAGGAGTCATAGGTATGGCTTCAACCCACTTGGTAGAAGTACTTTCGATTCGCGATTATAATGAATTTGTGGCCGTTGGATGAGGTGGGTGTGATTTTCCCAATGAGATCGAGTCCCCACTGTGAAAAGGGCCATGGTGTGATGATTGGATGAAGCTCTTGAGCTGGAGCATGGATGAGGTCCCCGTGTTGCTGACACTGTAGACACTTCTTGGCGTATTCATGTGCCTCTCTGTCCATGGTAGGCCAGTAATACCCACTCCTCAACAATTTCTTAGACAGGGTCATGCCACTCGAATGAGAACCACAGATGCCGTTGTGCACCTCGTTAGGGCAGCCGAAGCCTCCTCAGGGTTAAGACATCTTAGTAAGGTTCCTTCTATGCTTCTACGATAAAGGGTTTCTCCTAAAATGACAAACCGAGATGCTTTCTTGATAAAGGTTCGTCTAAGGCTTGAACGCAAATCGGCGGGAATGATACCTATCCTAAGGTATGTGTAAATGTCTTGGTACCACTGATCATTTGGACCAACGATTTCGCACACAAATTCTGACTCTGGTACCTTGAATGCTGGTATGAGAAGCTGCTCTACCAAGAAGTCGTATTTCGGAATATTTTGAGGGATCTCTAAGAGTGATCCAATAGTTGCCATTGCGTCTGCTGCTCTGTTGTTGGTTCTTGGTACTTGCTCAAATGTGATGTCAACAAAATATTCCTTGAGATTTTCCACCAGCCTTTTGTATGGAGTTAGCTTATCATCCTTTGTTTGGTACTCATTGTTCACTTGATTTATGATAAGCTGTGAATCTCCATATACCTTCAATGCCATAATGTTCCACTGTACTGCTATCCTGAGACCTATAGTTAAAGCCTCGTATTCTGCAATGTTGTTGGTACAAGGGAATGCTAGTTTGTATGATCTTGGTATACAATCCCCTTGTGGAGTGATGAAGAAGATACCGGCTCCGGACCCATGTTGTGTGTAGGAGCCATCAAAGTATAGTTTCCAATGAGTAGCTATGTCAATGTTGAAAATGGATTCATCTGGAAATTCTGAAACAAGTGGGCTCTCTGCATAGATAGGTGCATCTGCCAGTTGGTCTGCAATGACCTGTCCCTTGATTGCCTTGCGCTCCACATACTCAATGTCATATTCTGATAATATCATTACCCACTTAGCCATTCTTCCTGTAAGCATTGCCTTTGAAAGAAGATACTTTAAGGGATGAATTTTAGCTATGAGTTTGATCTTGTGTGCCAACATGTAGTGTCTGAATTTTTGGGATGCAAACACCACTGCTAGGCAAGCTTTTTCAATGAATGTATAGTTTAACTCATGGCCCACCATTGTACGGCTGATGTAGTATATGGCTCTTTCTATTCCATTTTCATCATGTTGTGCTAGGAGAGCACCAAGGGCTGCTGCAGTTGCTGAGATATAAAGGATCAATGGTTTGTTCTGAATTGGAGGCCTTAGTACTGGAGGTGTTAACAGATATTCCTTGATTTTGTTGAAGGCTTGTTCACATTTGTCATCCCATTTGTACGTTACCCCCTTGTGGAGTAGGTGAGAGTAAGGGATTTGTTTGTCTGCTAATTGTGCTATGAACCTGCGAATTGACTGAAGCCTGCCTTGGAGACCTCTCAGTTGTTTCAATGTCCTAGGAGCTTCCATTTCAAGTATTGCTTTCACCTTTGCCGGATCAATCTCAATGCCTCTCATTGACACTATGTAACCCAACAACTTTCCTGATTGTACGCCAAAGACACACTTCTTGGGATTCAAACGAACCTTGTATTCTTCTAGTCTGTCAAAGATAGCACTCAAGACCGATATATGATCCTCCTTCTTTTTGGATTTTCCCAGGATGTCATCAACATAGTCCTCAACTGTTTTGTGGATCATGTCATGGAATATTAGTGTCATGGCCCTTTGGTATGTGGCCCCGGCGTTCTTTAAGCCGAATGGCATTACGTTCCAGCAGTATGTTCCCCATGGGCAAGTGAAAGCCGTCTTGTGTTGATCTTCTTTTGCTATCATAATCTGGTTGTATCCTGAAAATCCGTCCATAAGTGATAGCATCTCATGCCCTGCTGTCATGTCTACAATCATGTCGATGTTGGGGAGCGGGAAATCATCCTTGGGACATGCTTTGTTCAAATCTCTGAAATCCGTACAGATTCTTATGGCTCCGTCAGGCTTTGATACGGGTACCAAGTTCGATACCCATTCTGGATAATCAATTGGTCGAATGAATCCCACATCTAATAGCTTTTTGAGCTCCATTTTGACTAACAAAGCAATTTGAGGATGCATTTTGCGAAGCTTCTGTCTCACAGGTTTAGCTTTAGGATAGACTGCCAAGTGATGAACCACTACCTCTGGATCCAATCCTGGCATATCAGCATAGGTCCACACAAAATTTATCTTCCTTTCATTTAAGAAGGTAGCCAACTCCTCTTGTTCTTTGCATAATAATGACTCAGCGTAGAATGTAATATGAGGAGTTTCTTGTGTTCCCAGATTGATGGGGTTGCACTTTTCTGCTAGCATAGCTGACTTTTCTTGGTGTATAGCTGTAAGAGGAAGATTGAATCCCCCATCCTCAGGCGCCTCAGAGAGGTTTTCACCATTGGATGCGTCCTTTCTTTTTACTTTTTTAGAGTCGGAGAGTGCCACAAGGTGGTTTTCACTCAAGGACTTGGAGATTATTCTCAATTTTTTATTTTTGCGACTGAGGGATTCAATCGTTTCTCCATAGTATGCATGTGTATCCAGCTCTATGATAAAACCTGCCTTATGATCCCCACATGGAATGTCATCCCTAAGTCCCATGAATTCCGAGAGCACCTTATCATTTTCAAACATGTCAAGAATTGGTGGTCCTCGTTGGTCGTAATCAATCAGTTGGGGATAGACTAATCGGATTTCATTGCTTTGGTTTTCAGACTCATAAGACAAGGTGCTAATCATAAGGACATTAGTATCCTCAAACAACAAAGGTAATCCTATTTCTGGTGACTCAGTTAAATCAGTGGGCATTCCTAAAGTCATGGAGGATTTTGGAGTAGCTACAGATTCCTGAGGAGGCGTTCGGTTCCGTCTATCCTGGGCACCTCGACCAAGTACAGTTACCTTAGGAGTAGGATGACCAATGCCAAGATTTTTTATTTGCTTCTCAGGTATAATGGGTATTACACGCCCGTTATTATCTTGGCCTAACCCTTGGTTCCGGTTATAGCCCATCAAGAGCATCAGCTTCATACCTTTGTTTCGTTCATCCATAGGCAATTCAACTGCCGGTATATCATCTCGATAAAGGAGATGAGATAGGTCCCCCTCTAATGTTTCCTGACCAAGATCTCCTGCACTTGTGAAGGTAGGGTTTCGTTCATAGGATCCTTGAGATGTTGAAGCTTCTTGTGATTGTGGTCGTCCTCTTGATCTAGGAGATTGTGGTAGCTCTCCTACTACAAAAGCATTCTTAGGCATTGAATAGTTTCCACAACCATCATCTTGTATTATAACTTTGATATCAGAAAAGGCGGGGATGGCGGGGGTGGAGGGTGTCTCTGTCACAGAAGTGAGAGTGGCGGGATCCACGTAAGGTGTTGATGGGCCTTCATCGTTCTTGGGTACTTGCGGGATCTTGTAGTATTTTGCCTCTAGATTTTTGCAGTAGGCAAATGGCTCAGGATCTCCATGGATAGTAACCTCTTGACCTTCATGTGTGAATTTCACACATTGATGAAAGGTTGAAGCTACAGCTTGCATTGCATGTATCCATGGTCGCCCTAGGAGAATGTTGTATGGTAAATCGAGGTCCAAGACCTGACAGTTGGTTTGCATGATGGCGGGTCCAACCTGGACAGGAAGCGAATGGTGCCTTGGGATACCCTTTCCTGGTCATCATATGCTCTTATTGTGATGCCTTTTCCTTTGTCAATTGAATCCTCTGAAATGTTCAAATTCTTTAGAAGCTTTAAGGAGCAAATATTTAAGCCTGCACCTCCATCCACCAAGACTCTCTTGACTTTCTTTTTATTTACGTACACCTCCAGATGAAGTGCACGGTTGTGAGATGGTTGTGTGGGGAAGTCTTGTTCAGAAAATGTAAGAATGTTAGGTGTGGTGATACTTGCGACCATAGCTTGGAATTGTTCTGTATCTAGATCTGCGGGGACAGTAGATGACGCCAAAGCTTCTTCTAGAATCTTTTTGTGTGCAGATGAGATTTTGAGTAACTCCATGATGGAGATATGTGCAGGGGTTCTTTTCAATTGATCCAAGACATTATAGCCACTAGGGTTAGACCTTGGATTGGATGTGGAATTTCTGCTTGGTTGGGATGGTGCTGCAATGGTAACCTTTCCACCTCTTGTGGTGACTCCACAATCGGCTTGGGCCCCTTTGATGGTGATGACTCCACAAAACTCATCTAAACAAGCAACAACACCCTCGTATGTGTGGTTGACATTTTTATAAGCCCCTTTTCCTTTGTCTTGATCTTTGTTTCCTTTGTTGCCATGATTCGGCATCGGATTCGTGTAAATCTTGAGATCTTTGTTTCCTGATGGTGCTTCCACATCTATGATTTTGTCATCTATGAGGTCTTGAATTAGATTTTTGAGCCTCATGCAGTTGTTTGTCGTGTGTCCCTTGAGTTTGTGGAAGTCACAAAGATAATTCTCATTATACCATGGTGGCTTGACCGATGGTTCTTGATAATTATTATGTGTAGGGACCGTTATCAATTTTTCATCTACCAATCTTTTCATGATTACTTCAGCAGGTTCCCCAAGGAGTGTGTATTTTCGTTTGGGGAAGAACTTGTTTCGCTGTGGTCTTCCCTGATTATCAATGTTGTTTGTGTTTTGGTTATGGGATGGTTGGACCACAGTATTGACTTGTCGATTGCTTTGATTGGTATTTTGGTGTTGTTGTTGTTGGGATGGTGGATTGTTCTTCCGTGGGGCACTAATGACAACTTTGGCGTCAACAACACCATCATTGGTTACATTACGATTCTTTGCCCATGTTCGTGGTTTGTCATGATAATTGGATGATGAGCGGCCTTCTTGATATGATGAAGTTTCTCCCTGCGTGGCAAGGGCTTGTTCGATATTGAGTGCCCTAGGTATCAATTGGTCGTAAGTGGTGATGTTTTGCATTTTGAGGTGGAAGGCCAAGGGCCCATCAAGATTAGCAATGATAGTTCCCACTTGTTGTTCTTCAGGCATGGACCACTTGCTTTGATTAGCTTTGGATCGCCATCGTTGTAAGAAAGCACCGAATGATTCATTTTTCCCTTGTTTGAGAGATGATAATTCCTGTAAGCTAACCTCCATGGGGGTGTTGAAGGAATAATTATGTATGAAGGCATCCACGATTTCCTGGAATTTTTTGATTCCAGAAAGTCGAGAAAACCAATCAATAGCGTTTCCAGCCAAGCTTCTTGGGAATAATCTCATCAAGTACGTTTCGTCGTGAGCCACCTCCATGCAATGTACTTGAAATTCCCTGATGTGATCTTCAGGGTTACCCGTTCCGCGATATTTGTCAAATTTAGGGATCTCAAACCCTTTTGGGAATGGTTTCATTTCTACGCTCCTATCAAATGGATAAGGGCATAGGTTTTTTTGTGGTTTTGGTGTCTTTCCTGATTGAAGGTCAAGCACTTGTTGTGACAGAAATTTTATTTGTGCGGTGACATCCAATTGTGGATCAGGAGGTGGAATGAAGGTGTTCTGGGGGGGGTGGAGTGGGTGTTTGAATGGGTGGAATGTTTGCTTGTTGTGCCATGTATGCTTTCAACAACGCTTGTTGTTGATCTTGTTGTTGTTGCGCTAATAGAGCTTGTTGTTGTGCTTGATGTTGTTGGTCCAACAATGCTTGTTGTTGGTCAGCTAGGGCTTGTTGGGCTGCTTCTTGTTGCTCTTGGTATTGCTCTAACGCTTTCTGATATGCGAGTTGTTGGGCTGCTTGTTGTTGTGCAAAGTACTGCGCTTGTGCTTGCACTCGTGCTTGGGCATCTTGGGCATCTTTTGCAGCTTGTGCAGCTTGAGCAGCTTGTGCGGCTTGTGCGACTTGTGCAGCTTGAGCAGCTTGAGCGGCTTGTGCGGCTTGTGCGGCTTGTGTAGCTCGTTGTTGTTGTTGCAACAAAGCTTGGGCTTGTGCTGCTTGTTGTGCTTGTTGTTGTTGCAGCGATGTTTGAGCTTGATTTTGCTGTGAAGCTTGAGAAGCGTGCGTGGCTATAGGCGCTTGCCGAATTGTTTGATATTGTTGGAGCAATTGTTGGTATGCTTTGAATGAAGCATTGTAATGGCTTACTTGGGTTGGTCGCAGTGGTGGTGGTGGTGGGATCGGAATTGTGTTGGAAGTTTGAGATGTGTTTAGAGCGATGGTGGGAGATTGCGATGTAAGGGGTGTGATGGGGGTAGTGGAAGTTTGAGGTATAGTGCATGTAGTGGTTGGAGTGAATGTGGTGATAGGTGCATTTGGGATGGGTGAAGTGATAGGAATGGTGGGACTAGGTGAAGTGGTAGGAATGGTAGAGATGAGCGAAATAGTGGGTATTTGAGAGACCATATTTTGATTAGCTATCATGTGTTGGTTTGATGTGGATGGTGTGTTTGAAAGATGCGATGTACCCCCTTGGTTGGATGAATTGATTTGGATGGGGTGATTTATGTTAGGGAAAGGTGGAAATTTAGGTAAAGGGGGGATCCCTAAACCAAAATATGGTGTTGACGTGGTGGGAGGTGTGAATGATTTGAAAGGTGGAAAATTTTCTTGTGCAAATGAAGAGACAAATCCGTAGGGTCTCTCTATTTCGGATGAGCTTGCTTGTACCAAAGGTCTAGACACTTGCGTGTCAAGGGAAAATGATGAGGTGGTATGGTAAGGAACCTCAGATGTATCGATAAATCCAAGTGGGTTGTAAAGTGGGTTTTGATGCGTGTTGAAGAGGGTATCATCCTCATTGATAGTAGGTTCTATGGTGGCAATGGAAGTGGTTGATTGCGGAAGGGTGTTTTGGTCATTTGGTACAAGAAGCTCATCCTCAATAGTGTTGAGAATTGATGGATTTATTTTAGCCATTGCGCGAAGAAACTTTTGTAGTTTTGGTTGTTTGAGCATCTCAAGAACTTCTTCCTCACTTAATTCTGTTGGTGTGATGTCTTCCACCAAGACCTCTTTTTGTGGATCGTGTGTAGTGATAGTGAGGTCTGGAAGTGGTGTGTTTTGGATTTCTGGAATGTTTTGGCTTAGATCACTTGTGGTTGATGTTTCTTGATTTAACTCCATGTTCCTCTTGTGTTGTGATCTTGTTTGAACCATAAAAGAGCAAACTAGGATGTGTAAAAGATCAAAGATGTGAAGATGAAAGGTGTATGATATATGGGTGAGAATGGAAGTTTTGAATTTGTATTGAAAATCTTGATGTGATGCTAGGTACTTTGGGTTTGCTTTGATTGATGTTTAGACTTTGAATTCTGTCTTTTGAATGTTGATGTTTGAGCAAGAGATATCCCCAAGATGTTTGGATGATGATCTAAAAAAGATAACTAATGCTCATAAAGGATAATTTGATCTAGAAGTGAGAATAGGATGTGTCTACTCACAAGCTAACCAAAAGATAATCCAAATTAGTGATGGGAGAAGGATGCATCTATCCACCATTAATTTGAACAAAGTGATAATTCAACTAAGCATGTGCAAAAGGATTCATTCACACACAATTGAGTTGAACAAGTTTGATGTTTGATGTTTGAAGAATTCAAAGTCTCAAGTTTGAAAGGTTTTGATGTCTACCAAAGGAGCCTAGCATAGTTGTGTCAAGATTTTCTCAAAATGTTGGTGAGATGTTTATGGTTGATGATGTTTTTGATGGATGAATGTTTGTTTTGATCTTAGAATGACCCTAGTTTAGACTTTTGCTTAACAAGACCAAGGTATTGAAGAACGTGTTATGCCCTAAGCAAGGTATCCAATCCCTTGAAACAATCTTGGATTTTGTGTGTAGTAAAATGAATATAAAGTGGGGTTGTCTCTTGAAGCATGTCTATAGAAATTAGCCAACAAATTTTCTCTAAAATCATATAACCTTTTGAGTCTTTGTTGATGTTGTTTTGGGCTAAGTTTCCTTTTCTTGGGTTTTTGTATCTTGATCTTGTGAGAAATCATTGAAAAGACATGTGTGGGGCTCAATTGCTTATCTTTGCTTTTAATGACTTCTTTTTACCAAATACACTTTCTTGATTATGTTTCAAACTAAAGATGTCCTATGTCAAAATTCCTTTTCTTCTCACAAAGTGTTGTGTGGGAGTTCCAAGAAATTGAGGCAAAGGGATTTCCTAGGTTAACCCTAGTTAGAGCAAATGACGATATAAATTCAAGTGATGAGAAACCTCTAAGGACATAATCCCAAGGGAAGGCAACAACACTTAAATTCGTCAAAAGGTATTTGCTCTATCAAAAGGGGTTTGAAATTTGTATGATCATGTTTAAGTGTTTGTTTGCAAAATGTTTTCGAATACCCACTGTGTTTTCAAACAAAGAATAACTACAAGCCCTATGGATGTGATAGACAATGTTTGTTGAGTCCCACTTGGACAAGTCCAGCTACGCTTATCTCTAGCGGATGGTTAGATGCTTGACCCCACTGGCTCCCTCCCGGCACTCACTTATACGGAGACGTAAGCATCAACACCCATGAAACTCCCATGGCATGCTTTTCCATCTCTATAAAAGCGAAGTAAAAATTGTGGGGGCGACTTGAGCGACGTTCTTGCACCAACAAGCAGGATTAAGGATTTGGCAAATTCTATACATAGGTTCTATGTAAGGACTTTTCCGTTAAGTAGGGAGTTGACTAGCGGCAAAGAGTCCCCTTTTGGATCTATCTTGTTGGAATCAACCGTGTGATATTGGCGTTTACTCCAATACCCACATTTATATCTCGGTTGGAAATACTCTTGGCTTTAGAGTGTTATCGGTTGAGTCGTTCCCTTGGGTGAGTACTTTTTCCCCAAGGCGGGCCCTCTAGGATAAACAAAAGCGAGCAAAGACACAATCCGTAGCTTTCGATCGATTCTTTGATGGCACAAAGAGCGAGAATGTACGCGAAAATGCCCCTACTCACACTCGCACAAGATTGTTCAATTTTTAAGCCCAAAATGAAGTGTTTCAAAGCAATAAAATGTATTTTGAGTGTTTCTCTTGCACCCTAGATCGCACGAAGCGCAAGGGGAGAGGATACGCACTCAAAAGACAAAATAGCACAATCAAGCACTTGTTCGTTTTAGCCTCAAAGCAATGATGACTTCATTTTAAGCACCAAAATCAAATGTGAAGTTTGCCTTGTTCAATTTTAAACCAAAACGAAATCTAGTAAGTGTGTTCTAAGGTTCGTTTTAGCCCCAATTGAAAACTAATGTTCTAAAAAACGAAAAGGAAAACAATTTCGTGTAGTGTTGATTAAACACTTAAAGTGTTAAAGAACACATTGTGTTTTAAAAAAAAACATTTCCCTCCTTTCGTGAAGTAGTATTTATCAAAAAATCAAAGTGTTAAAAAACACATTGTGTTTTCAAACAAGAATCCTCCTCCTCTTTTGCTTTGCATCTTTTCGCCTTTGTTCGTTTGTACCTTCGCTTGTACCTTCGTTTGCTTTTGTACCTATTCCATAGTTGGATTGGTGTCACTTGTGCTAGTGACCCTTTCCCAATCCTTGACCAAAGCTCAAATTGTGCAAATGCAAATGGAGATGGTGGAGTGATGATGAACAAGATTAAATCTCAAGTGAAGAGAGTAACCTTGCATGAAATTGTGAAGATTGTGAAGGATTTGCTTGAGGATGATGCACCTATTTAAAGATTTTCAAAATGCCAAATGTTGAAGAGGGACCAATGTGGGATCAAAAACAAGCCAATGAATTGAGAACACTTGTCATCATGTGATTAGGTGATGTGTGTGCAAGATTTGGGAAGAGTGCCCAAGAGGGGGAAATTTTGAATTCAAATTTGCAATAAATTTTGAGAGGGGGACAAGAAAGAAGAGCAATAAATGCCCTGTTTGACTTGTCATTGTTGAGGGAAAATGATTGTTTTAATAAATCAATAAAATTGATTTATTGTGCAAGTGGGATGGGATTAGCCTTAGATTAGGATTAGATTAATTTAATGATGATTATGCTGATTAATGTTGATTAGCTGATTTGACTTTCAAGACTTTGATATTCTGATTTATTTAAATCCAGAAAATGATGGAATATGATTTAGGATTTAATTTTAAATGACTTTTTGATTTATTTAATTGAAATGAATGATGAAGGTTGAATGATAATGCATGATGTAAATTTGACATTTCTGCAGAATAAGCATTTATTTTCTTATGGAACTCGTTCTTTATAGCACCTCAATATAGCTCTTATGTTGGCATCTTATATCCCATCACCAACTCTAAGAGATCATCACATTTAGCCAGGTGAGCCACAATTCAAGCATGATTAGCCTCCAATTCAATCAAGGATTTCTCCAGAACTCCTTTTTGTATTCGTAATTTAGTAACCATGCTTTAGGAAACTAGTGATCTTTTTTTGACAAGGCTAGTTATTTCTCCCAAATCTTTGTGGAGAGCTTGTGAATGCTCTCCAACTTGGGGTATGTGATCCTCTAAAGTTTAGGAAATTATTTACACACCTCGACCTCCTTTTCAACTTCCCTGTACAAGACAAGATAGTCATGCATCTTCACCGCATAATGAATGCCCTTATTTCCCATTTACGTAACTCTTTTGAACTAGTCAAATGTGGACTTGGTCCAATTCTAAATCTTCTCCATTTTATTGACTTCTTCTTTTGACAGTAGGGCGGGCATTGGTGATTCCATTAGGTCTTCTTCCCCAATTATGGTCCACTATTGTATGTAGGAAGTTAATTCTACCACCTATGCTTTCAAATCCTCCTTTGTGGATTGATCCTTATTCATTTGTTGGAGGATTATAGAAATAGACCCTTGAAATTCATCAATCTTTCAGGCTCTAGATGTGGGGCCCAGGTTGATGGTTGTTACCTGATAGTCCTTGCCTTGAAGAGTGTCAGAATCCTTATCTATCACTTAGGTGGCCATCTATAATATCTTGGAGCTAGAGGCATCTGTAGTGATATGTGACCTAATCTTTTGTTTCTTCTTCTCTTAGGTCTTCACTTGAGTTTTGTCCAGTATTGCTTCTAGGTGGGCTTTAGGGTCCAAGAGCATGTGAGCTTTCCTTTTCAACTACTGCTCTAGCCATGAGAGGACTTTTTTTTATGGTACAGGGATGTAGTGGTCAATTCATTATCCCCTTATTTTGAAATCTCCTCCTCATCATTCGTAGGAGGATTTTTTATGTTCTCTTCTTCCTTATCTTGCCCCTCCTCTTGCATTATTTCCTTCCCTTTATTGTGCTCAATAGCTTCTACAATCTTCTCAACAATATCTTATTCTTGAGTTGGATTTTTGTTTTCCTCATGCTCAACTGTGACTTCTATATTGGGCCCAACATCCTTCTTATATGTAGTTTCTTATTCTTAATCTTGCTCTCCATCTGGAGAAACTTCTTCATGTTGTAGGCCCTTGTCTTGGCTAGTTTTTCGGGAGCTCATCAATTTTCTCCACATCAACCTTTGTATCCATTCTATCTTCCTTGGAGTGATGCTCTTTAGGATTTTATTCTTTATCCTTATGCTCCTCGAGCTACTCTACCTTGGGTTCTTGATCTAAGGTTTCAACATAATAATAGGTGTTGAATTTTCCAATTTCTCCATCTTTGGGAATGTTTTGCCATCTTCATTAGAAGCCACTTCATCAAGATCAATTTTTAGGCCCTCTTATACATGCTCATAGTAATCATCACGGTCTAAGTCCTTGGGATCTTCAACAACATCCATTGTTGTTTCTTTGGGTTGTTCCTCGCTTAACCTCTCCATCTCCTTGGAGATCTGCATTGTAGCATGCATTTTAGGTGGCTCGGTAGGAGGTGGAGGGAGGGGTAATGTAGCAGCAAGTTGAGCCATAAGTATTTTAACTTGGGGATTCAAAATAACCTCAGAGAACTAAAGCAACACATTCTGCAAGTAGGAGATGAAAGTCTCCAAAAAGGTGATAGGTTCCATAGAGGTTGTAGGCAGAGAAGGTGTCAAGGTAGAGACAATTAGCAATGGAGGCAAGAGCAAGGAATATGATAGTGGGGAAGTGGTGGAACAAGAGGAATCAAGCATGACCACCAAAGTGATCGAGGAAGCAAAAATTAGGTGGAGAGAGATGTCTAAAAAAGACAGAGATGATCTAGGAAATGATTAAGGAGTGGAAGGGTATGGTGTAGTAACAACAACTAGGAGTGTGAAAGTGGTACATGGTGGGGAGTGTGGTTGCTCTTCTTCTTCCTATACAGGGGATCCTTCTTCTTGAATGGCCGATATATCGGGAACAAAGGTTCCCATTCTTTTGGGATTATTTGGTAGTTATTTCCCCTCATCCAATTTTCTAATGTATATTTTATGGTTGCATTGTTGCTCTAATGTGTCCCTTCTTTTCCTTGATCTTGTGACAGGTGGAGACTTGGGGGCCTCTTCCATAGAACCCGTAGCACCACTATCTGTCTCGCTCTTTAGTTCATCTCCTAACTCTCCATAGGTCATTTCTATGCCTTGTTGCTACAACGGGGCTATTTGATCATCTAGATACTTCTTAGTTGTCTACTCCACTAGACAATTGATAGTATCTAAATCCATGACTTCTAGATTTTTCTAATCAGTTATTGGAAATAGCACATTAACCAGAGCATTGTATCTCTCATCAATCATATTAGCATCTTCCACAACTTGATCAAGGGTTGGGTACAAGTTAATGGAATTTACAAATTTAGCAGTCATTATCATGTAGTACCATCTTCAAATCAAATGGTCATCATCACAATTAGCAAAGAAATATTCAATGTGTGGCCTATGGGAATATTTCCTTCCAACCCGCTTCTTTAATTTTCCAAGGGGGTCCAAGCCTCCTCATTCTGTATGTAGTTCGAGGTGCTATTCAATGAGTTCCTTTCCTAAGTACTCTGCACATGGGTAGAAGGGCATGAATATACTCCTTGACCAAAAATAATGGGGCATGGGACCCTAGCACAATAATTTTTATGCAATAAAATGCGAATAGTTTGCAACTACTAAGTGA
>VDFB02066230.1:0-16752 GCA_007258455.2 Sequoia sempervirens
TATATATATATATATATATTCACACTCCTCTATTAAGCATTTACACTTATGTGTGTATCAAGTATATATATATATATATATAGCAACATGATAGTCAAATGATCCATTCAATATCCGAATGATCATGACCTACGTGACTATAGTGTCATATCAATCATTTATATACATATATGCATCTTTGTACATATGTCATCATACTCGTATGTACATCCCATTATATCCATTGTACGCATATGTCGACATATGCATATATCTCAATACTCATTCAACCACACAAACAAGCACAATAATATGAGGAAAGACTCACAAGCTAAAACAGATAAACATCATTCAAGCATGCATTCAATAGTAATCAAGACCCTTACTAATGTAGACGCATTATGCTAAGGATGACTTACCACTTCCCAACTTAATTACTAGACTCAACCAATCTACTATGAGTGTGTGAATAAGCTCAAATAGGTTACGTTACTGGTTACTCGACCGAGATCTTCTTTTGAGTGATACTTCCCCTCCGCTTGGAGGAATGAACATATACCTGCATCCACATTCTCAAAATATGCCCAAGGTAGTCAACTATTCAACAAAATATGCATTACACATGTAATACATCTCATAGTTAGAGTATTAATTCAATAACCTTCCACTTCACATACATGCATTTCTTCACATATCATTTAAATGAGATAGCATTTATGCATAATTATTTTGATAACAAAGTGCAATCACAATTTATTCATCTTCGGAATTCAGATTACATTCACATTTTATCCTACATAGTAATAGTAAATAGTAATTACACAATTGGGGTGTAACAGCTGGTAAGGTTTAGTCTTTAGATTTAATCTCTTTATGACTTTAATAGAGATTAAATTCTTTTGACTTCCACTATCTACTATGAATTGTAGAGCCTTGCCATTCACCCACATTTGTGAATGAAATAGACGTTCCTCATCTTCTTGATGTATGCTTTTTGTAGTAGCAACAATGGCATATGGATCTGCTTCAGTAATTGTTTCCCCACTCTGCTATTCAAAGGGGTTTGTGGGCAACATGCCAACCTTTTGCTCTACTTCATATGTTTCTATCATCAAAGTTTTGGTAGCCCCACAATCCTTCATATTATGCGGAGAACTTTTATGAATATCACATCGCATACTTGAATCCTTTTTTTTTTTCACTCCTATGTTCCATGATGGTGATTGAGAAGAGGACTTGCTGGTGGTAGCTTGTTTCCTTGGGGTTTTGTTGCTACTTTCACCCTTGGATTTATTACTTGCAAAATAATCTTTCTTTCCCTTTTGTTTAAATTTCTCGTCGATTTTCATGACATATTTATAAGCAACACCCATTGTTTCAATGTTTAGAAAGGACATCTTTGTTTGAATGTAGCTATGCAACCCACTCCAATATTTCAACACTCGATGCTTCTCTGAATCTTAGATGTCAAGATTTGTTGATAAAGCATGAAACTTATTGGTGTAATCCTACATTGTTTAGTCTTTCTTTTGTTGAAGCAGTTGCCACTTCATATATTTTCCTCATATGTATCTTCAGGATAATACTCTTTTGTGATGAATTCCATAAAATCCCCCCATGTAGGTTCTTCCTCTATTATAGAATCATTCCTTCTCTAGGTAATTTTACTTTCCCACACTAGCTTCACATGAGCTTTAGCTTTGAGGAGAGCAAATTTTATCTTCTCGACACTGGAAAAATTATTCATAGAGAAGTATCTATTGAATTTGGTTAACTAGTCATCCACAATGTCTGCATCAATTTTGCCTTCAAGATTTGGAATATCAAAATTCACCTGCACTTTGAATGGAGTGTGGTTGCTGAATGGTTTATGGTCTGCGTTTGATTGTTGGGTATCTTGAAGGATTCAAGAGATTTGGGTCAACATTTCTTCCCTTTATTTGTTCAGGGCTTCTTCCACCATGGTTTTGATAGGGTTTGATGTTTCTGGATTTGACATCTTTTGTTGGTTGTGTCTCAAAGGGAGGTAGACAGATGGATTATGTGTCTCGAATCCCCACCTTTGATAACCAGACCGTGTGCAATGTGACATAAAGGAGCATAGCCACTTTGATACTAAAGATATGAATTCAACAGGGAATTCAAATTACAATACTAGGTAAGCAGAACCTGCAAGTATTGTAGACAAATGGATAATTCCATAACTCGTAACAAAAGAGATGTTTGCATCCAAAAGTCCCATTAACATAAAAAAAAATGAGTTTTATACATCAATCTAGAATTCCAATAGTCTCCATAATCCAACAAATTCAAAATGAAGATTTTTCTAGAATAAAAACAAATACAAAATTACAAAATTTCAAAAAAACTTGTAAAATTAGGTACCCCAACTTGGTGGGGTCCTAACTTGTTGCTTGCTGGTCGGATTGACGACTTCTTTACCTCATCAGAAAGGTCTCCAAGAGGACTAATTTTAGTCCCTTAAATCTAATGCTTCACTATTTAATTTAATAGACTGATGAAAGTTTCAAACCCAAATTCTACTTCAAAGACCTTCAAAAACGCGATTTACTAGAACCTCGAAAATACCAAAAAAATCCAAAAAAATCCAAAAAATTGGATTTTCAATTTTTCATAGTTCTGTCACCTTTGGACTGCCTTGGAACATCCTCATATTGCTCTGGATCAAGGTTTGAGATTCGTTTGAGAAAGAAGGGGGGATATGAAAGTTGATATCGTGGATTTTTAGTGAAGAAGGAATGCTCCACATTAAAATAAAGTAGAGGTTTATAATATCATTCATATACTAATCTATGAGATGATCGTGCAAAAATTAAAGTAATCACACAATTACAAGGAAATAAACATAAAAGAAATGACTTACTTGGGGAAAATCCTTTCAAGAGAGAAACTCCGTAGTCTTAAGCAACTCATTGTATTATTCAATAATCAAAGGTTACAACACACTTGTAAATTCTAAGTTTGGATAATATTAATTTAAATCAATCAATCTTACTCACTACCTTTGAAGTATTTTATTCAAATTATTTTAATGATTTAGGATTCAAATGAATTAAAACACAAAGTAAATTGAATATAAATATAAATATAAATAATAATTAATTAATATAAATCACCCAACATGTCATAATAAGAAACTTATATAACTAAACCATTAATAATTGGAGATGATGTGAACTAGTATCTTACAGTAGCATGTCATAAAAACGTGTTTAAGTAAGTTCATAATAAGTAGTAGAAAGGGATTGAAATCTTGGAAATTGAATTTGAAGTTTAAAATTTGTGGTTCATTCTCATATATTCTTAGATTCGAGAGAAGATTAATGCACTCTTTTGAAGGAAAAAATAGTGAACAAAGATAATTTGTTTTGAGGTGTGAGATGTTTCTAATTGTGATGAATTATTTTTCCCAACGTAAACAACTTTCTGACAAACACATGGTGCATTCTGATGGCTGGATAACCGATGCAAAAAATAAACATAAGTAGTAAAATGATAATTTTGAGGTACATAGTGAATGCATTGAAGATAGTATGCAAATGAGAGGTAAACGCCAAATATATGGAAATTGGAGTAAATAAAAATGAATAAAGATCATGAGCAAAATATAACACAAGAATGTGTTATTTTATGCAATATTTTATCGAGATTCAACTATATAGTCTTTGAGTTAATCTTCATTGACCCATTTTTTTATTATAAATTATATTTCATATAACCCATGTCCCATGAAGAATCCACTTAATGCTTATTATATTTAGATGATATTAAGATCTATTCAAAATCACAACTTTCCAAGAGATTACCCATCCCAATACTATTCCAACCTAAAATTTTCCTGGATCAAAACTATATATAGTTACATTGTTTAATGGAAATGGGCCCCAAAACCAAGTGGGAATTTAGCTTATTCCCCCACCATTATAGGTAGACACTTTAAAAAACAGGAGGAATAAGAGAGTTTGTAAGCAAGCTATAACAATAGCCCATGTCCCTAAGTTTCGAATCTTCCATTGCCATTTCCCACTCCGCTCCATATATATATTTATTCCATTGCCATTTCCCACTTCGCTCCATATTATATTTAAAGGGGGAAAAATGCAGTGTTATACCACCCTGCGGAGAAGAATTTGCATACGCATGGCGGAGGGCAATTTGGCGAGGGCCAAAACCAAGAAGGTCGACAAACATCGCTACAAGATGCTCTGCTGCTTTACGCGCCACTTCAGAAGCGGCCCTCGGGAGCCTCCCCAGGACGTGCGTACCCTCTACGAGACCTACTGTGGCAATGATGGCGTGCTGACCGTAGAGATGCTGCAGAGGTTTCTCAGCGACCACAGCACCGCTGACACAGACGCCAGTCGGCTGATGGAGACGCTGCGGGAGCGGGGGCAGCTCAACATCTTCCACCGCCACCACCTGCCCTTAGACGCATTCTTTGCCTACCTCTTTAGTGACGATCTCAATCCACCTCTTGATAAGAAGGTTAGGTCTTCTGGATTTTGTGTTTCGCTTTCTGAACAGTAATTATTTCAGTTTGCTTGATTTTGTCTCCCTGCATTCATATCTTGTACGAAATGCCTGTCAACCAAATGCGTCTAGGGAGTCAGGATTTTTTTTGTCATTGGGCATCTTATCGAACAAAAGTAGGGCCAGGGAAAACGGTTGAAAGTTCGAAGAGGCACAAATTCCTACTGATGTGGAATTTGAACAAAAGTAGGGGCCAGGGAAATCGATCAGAAAGATCGAAGAGGCACAAATTCCTACTGACGTGGAATTTGATGTTGAATTACCAGGCATCTAACAAATTGAAAAAGTTTACAGTTTTAGATCTTTAAGTTGAAAAAAGGTAAAATAGATAGGTAACACATCTTTATGACTTATTAAACTAATGCAGTTTTGATTTGAAAGGTCACCTATTTTGAATCACTCTTCAGTCACTTCTGCCACAGTAAGACTGGCCCATCATATTACGGTCTAGTACAGGATAGCCAATAAATACCACCGTAAAAAACAATAAATCTATTAATGATATCGTGCTTTCATAATCTATATTATTAATTAAAATTGACGTTCCTAGTTTCAACTGTGTTCAAGTTTTTGTGAGTGATCTATCATCAAGATAGGTGAGAGTTGGAGGAGAAGAAATGATGATGGATCACATAGTGTGATCCGAAATGATGAAGCAAAAACTTCAACACAATCGAAATGAAAAATGTCAATTTTAATTAACTATGTCTATATTTGGTGCATGGTACATTGAAGCAAAATATATTGCTAGTAATGATCAATTCAAATGGTAATATTCATAAAGTGCTATGCCAAAATGCTATTTTTGTATATTACAATACCTTGTCCACTTTTTCTATGTACAAAATCTCACTTCCACAATTATTCCAAACTAGCTCTCTTCTATTCTATGATGGATCATGGAGTGTGATTCGAAATGTTGATGCAAAAACTATGACACAATCAAATCCATAAACGTCAATTTTAATTAACAATGTTTGTATTTGGTGCATGGTATACTGAAGCAAAAGATATTGCTAGTAATGAACACTTCAAATGATAATATTCATAAAATATTATGACAAAATGCTTTTTGTATATTACAATACCTCGTCCACTCTCTCCGCATACAAAATCTCACTTCCACAATAATTCCAAATATTTTAATGATTTTTATTTGTTGTTATTTTAAAAGTAATAATAGTTTTTATTCATATTTAAATAATGTTAAATTGATATGATGAAGAGTATAATTTTATTTTGGGAAAAAAATAATGGTTAAATGCATTTGAGTCAAAGTAGTATTGGGATGGGTGTCTTTACTTATGAGCTTTACTTAGATGCAACAAGTGTTAGGTAGATCATTCATGCTCATGAGAGATGGGTTTGTGTGAACCAATAATCATGAAATATAGGTAATAAATTTTACTCAAAAATCATATAATTCAATACTAATAAAACAACATAATTTGATACATTGCAATAAACGCCTCCTTATTATTTTAATTATATTTTAACTAATATTTTAAAAATATTATAAATTTATTATAATTTATATAATTTAATAAGACATACATTTGTTTTAATTTTTTGTTAGAGAGTATTTGTATGCCCTTGCCAATTCTCATTTAGTTTTAGGCCCATTTTGAGAGAATGGTTTAATCTTGATAAATTAAAATAACTCAATCTTTTGCAAAGTTGGGCTCATTTCCTTACACCATCATTCATCCCCATTTACAAATTCTTGCAAATCATGAGTGCAATAGTCAATCTAGTAGATCTGCTACACAACACAATTGATCCTTTTACAATTGATTACAATAGCTACATTGCTCTGCCTATAATTTGTTCTATGTTTTTGAAAACAAATATTTTATCAAATGCCAATCTTTATGCTCTCACAAAATATGTTGCCTACACTTTCTAATCTTGGATCCAATAGCTCTACCTATTATAGATTCTTTGGAAAAATGGCTTACACTAAATATAGTTGTGTAATTAATACAACCCAATTATTGCCATTCTCACCTTAAAATGCAATTTCAACCACCAACTCATTATAAGAATTGAACACAATGTGACTTTTTGTAATGTCCCTTCTTCGAACTTAAACCTATATGCTTTGTTTTGACTGCAAGAACTATGTCTATAGCTTGTGAGCATGGTGGATTAGGTATATAAATTTGGCACAAGAGATGTATTCTCTAACACAACTAATAAATCAAATTATAGCATAAAATAAATAAATATCAATCATAAAATAAAATAAAAAAATATTAAAATATAAAATAATATTAAATAGAAGGATTGAATAGTATTATAATTATAAATTATTTTAATAATATCAATCAAGGGGCGTTTGAAGAGGTATGTATGAAAGCTCTATTTAAGAGAGGCCAAACAAAGAGGAGGCATTGTTGATCAACAATTCTATTCTTGATTTCTACTCGTTGTTGGGGTATTGAACTTTGGTTCAATTAATTTGAGGACAATAATCTTCTTGGTTTGGAATTAGAGGATGAAAACCTACAATTCCTTGGAGTGATTTCATATAGGAGTCACCATTGGGTTGAATCATTGAAATAACATTGGTGTTGAAGGGGCGTTGTGATTGCTATCGTAATTTTGCATTTTTTGGGTAGAAATATATTGAGTTTGTGGTTGCAATTTATATACAAGGAGTGTGCTAACAATTGGATATCGTCTGCCATGTAAATCATTGCCATTTGGGCATAATTTAGATATACACTGGATCCATATGGTATATGCAACTTTTGTACCGCCATAATAACAAAAATTTGAGTCTAGATTATGGTGCACAATCCCTTAAAATCACTGTCACAACCAAGACATTGATCATTGTGGTGATTCTATTATTGGTCTATACATACACTTCCAATTTGGGCAAGGGGGCTTATGAAGGATGTCTATATTCAAGTGTGACATTTCATTACCTCCTTAGCACTTTAAATTGTAGGAGTTAGAATTCAAATATGCATTTCATAATTTGTTTAAGAATCTAAACAAGATGAAGGTTTCATGGTGGACCTAATAATTGTATCATAATATTCCAAAGAGATTTTTAGTGATTTTGTGGTCGATTTATTTCAAAATCTAGTAATTCAAAGACATACATTTTGTTGGGACTCAAATATGTAACGCCGAATTTTAATATGACTTAATAAGTAACTTTTTATTTATAACTTAAGGTTATAAGAAATGTATTTTTAAAATATCATTGTTATAAACTAAATATCATTTAAAATATCGGTTAAAGATGGAGGGGTCTATTTATTCAAGCCTAAATTGTAAAGAAAAAGGGGGAATTATTTTTTGGGGAGTGTCATTTTAATCATTTGTATAGGAATAGAGGCTCTCCTTTTGATTTTTAATAAATAAGAATATATTGCAAGATTGTGAGTTGGTGTATTTGATCTTTAAGTTTGTAGATATTTTTGTAGTTATTTTGTAAGATATTTCTTGTCATATAATGAATGAAACAACTCTCACCACATCAATGGATGTAGCATTAAGTGTTTTCATATATGTGAATTTGGAAAACTTAGACAAATATTTCTTTTCTTATGTGAAGTAACATTTCCTCATTCAAACTCTTGTTGCAATTCCTCATCTAACTAATCACTATTTTTTTGGAAGAACTAGATTATTGGCCCTATGTCAAAAATTCCTAGTTTTTCTTTTCCTTTTATTTTAATTTTAGTTTGCATGTCTTTTCTACTCTCTGGTTAAATGCATACCACATGAAACATAAAATTAAAAATAGGAGGGAGTTGCTCTTCTCAAATGTAGAGGAAGATCATTAATTCATAACAATCTCTCCAATTGCTAGAATATTTATCGTTGCCTATTGGACAAGTTTAAGCTATTTGCAATAAGATATTGTAGTAACAAATTTGTTTATGAACAAACTGCATTCCTATGTTTTGTTTCTATCTAAATAAACAAGATGAATAAAATAATAAACTTTACTATACTTTAGATTGATCTTAAGTGCCATGAATTTAGTTTTCTACACAAATTTGAATTGATAGATGTGCACCTAACTTCTTTGTTTGCTTTTTCCTTTGTGATATCTAAATGTATTGCAAGCTTTTGGATTCAACTGTGTATGTTTTTCAATTGACGTTTTGGATCACATTTAGTGATCCATCATCAGAAAGAGGAAAAAAATTAAAATGTGTCAAGGTGGTGTCTATGGACATAGTTGAGGAGATTATCAATTTAATAGGGAATGTGTTCTCTTAGGTTAACCCCCTTATTAGTTTGGATTAATGATGAGAAATGACATCAAAGATGACACAAATGTTAGATGGCTATATGACAATGTAGATTATGATTTGTTATCTCTTAGGAAATTGTCTATTCTAATGATTGCTTCTTTTGTTATTTTAATAAAAGGGGTAAAAACTTTATTGAAAATCAGAAAGCAATAATACAAAGGAAGCCAAGGACCGAAGTCCCAAGGAAAAACAAGCACTACAAATCAACTAAGAATAAACAACCAACACCATCATCTGTCACCACTCCCAGCCCTATCTGCAGCAAGAATATTCGTTAAATCAAGACGGAGCTCCTGTGGAACCAACTCCCACTCCTCAATTCTCCATCCCTCAACATGCTCAGAAGCCCATTTCGCCAAACAATCAGCTGCCTTATTCCACTCCCGTGGAATATGGACAAAAGTCACAGTTTCCATCAAAGAACTAACCCGCAGAATTTGTTGCACAACCCTAGCCAGTTGCCAGCTGACATCTGTCACTTTTTGCTCAATAAGCAGATTGATCAAAATCTGGGAATCAGATTCACAAACAATCCTTCTCCATCCTAAAGCATAAGCTCTCTCAAGAGCGTCAAGAATAGCCAACCCTTCCACCAGGTTGATGGTCTGTGTCCCTTCATAGATCGAAAAGAGGAAGATCACCGAGCCCAAAGAGTCCCTCCCAATTCCCCCAATACCAGCCGGTCCTGGATTGCCCCTTGAAGATCCATCAGTATTGATCTTCAAAACACCATATGGTGGAAGTTGCCAATTGCCATCTCTATCAATTTTTTGCTTCTCTCGTCGTCCTCTCCGAGCCCTTGCCAAAGCCAAAGACGACCCCTGAATCCCTAATCTCTCCACCAACTCTGTATCCCTTTTCACCAAAGGGAATTCCACTCACACCTAGCTTCCACAGTTTCTTGAACCATGCCCAATAATCTCTGCCAAATTTGTTGCACCAGCCTTCGTTCTCCACGAAATATCCTTCGATTGCGTTCCAACCAAATCTGCCACAATAAGAAGATAGGCCCCACAAACCACACATCCTGCAAAAAGGAGGCCACCGAAGGGGGCCGACCCATCCCCTGCCAAAAATCAATCAAGGAGGACGCATGAACACAAGGAATTTTCCAAGCACCCCACCAAAAATGCCAAAGCTGGAGGGCAAAAGAGCAACGAAAAAACAAGTGAGTAGAGTCCTCCTCATTAGCCCCACACATAACACAAAAAGAAGGACCCTGAAACCTCTCTTCCGAATGTTATCCCAAGTCAAACACTTATTCCAGGCCAACATCCAAACAAAACAATTACATTTTGGCCAAGAAAGCTTGTTCCAGACCTTCTTCCACCACTGAATTTCAATCCCAACCAACCTATGAGACAATAACACACTATAACCAGAGGCTACAGTATAGGTCCCCTTAGGATTGGGGGACCAGGCAAGCACGTCATCATCTCGAAGAGAGCTACATCTTCGACTGGAGAGGATACTTTGCAGCACAACACAATCTTCCTGTAAACCAACATCTGGCCACTCATCTGGGGACTTCCATCTGGCCATCTCTATATGACCACAGGAGGAAAAGGACTTGAAATCACTCACCCGCGACCAACCAGCCTCAAGAAACCTCTGGCAAAGATTCAACAAGTTGGGAAATTGGGAGGTGATGGGAGGAAAACCATCCCAGGAATCAGTCCAGAACTGACCTCGGTCCCCTTCTTGCAGATCCAAAATAATCCTTCCTTAATAAGCCCAGCCCCTTTTTTGAGAGTGCCCCAAATCACAGAACCCTTCCCCACAAGGGGGTACCTAGAAATATTGGGTTGAAGGATCCCAGGGAGATACTTTTGAGAAAGAACCTTGGCCCAACTCTTATCCTGCTCCTTACACCACCGCCAATACAGTTTAGCAGCCAAAGCCTCCCCAGTCACAGCCGATTGCCTCAAGCCTAATCCACCATAATGTTTCGGACTACAAACAACCTCCCAACGAACCAGACTCCATTTGGAGGACTCCAAGCAACCAGCCCATAAGAATTGTCTTGCCACAGAGTCAAGGTCCTTAAGAAAGCCCATAGGGGCAACCTGGAGCATGCATCTATAAATGGGCATAGCCTGCACCACTGACTTAATCAACTGGACACGACTAGCAAAGGATAACCATCGATGAGTCCAGTGATTAACTTTTGCCCAAATTTATCCAAAATGATCTGCCAAGACTCCCTAGGCAGTCTACTCACCGAGATGGGGATGCCAAGGTAAGTCACAGGGAGAGTCCCGATCTGAAATCTCAAAGTTTGGGCAATCCTCTGCTGAATGGGGCCCAGAGTGTTGAAGAAAAAATGGAAGACTTGCCCTCATTAATCTGTTGACCGGAGGCAACAAGGTAAACATCCAGCATCTTCGAAATTAGAGGCCTCTCGCATTGTAGCCATCCCCATCAAAGCAGTATCGTCCACAAATTGCAGGTGAGTTTGCGGAGGTAAGGTGCCACCCCACCTCCAACCTTGAATGAGACCAGACTCCACACTCCGTTTAATCCATCTCCCCAAACCTTCAGCCAAAAGAATAAACAAGTAAGGGGAAAGAGGATCACCTTGACGAAGCCCCCTAGAAGCACCAAATAACTCAGAGTGACTCCCATTGATAAGCACAGAGAAAGAGACAGAAGTAACACAACTCAAAACCCATTGAATCCATTCTTCAACAAAACCAAAAGCACCAAGAACCCGCTGAAGGAAGGACCACCTAACTCTGTCATATGCCTTAGCCATATCCAGTTTGATAAACATCGCTTTTTCTTTAGAGCTAGCCATAGAATGGATGACCTCAGTTGCAATAACAATCCCATCCAGAATTTGCCTACCAGCAACGAAACCACTTTGTTCTTAGAGATCAGCTCCTCAAGCCCCTTTTTCAATCTATCAGCAATAAGTTTAGAAATAATTTTATAAACTACATTGCATAAAGAAATGGGCCGAAATTGGCTTAGCCTATCAACCCCCTCACTCTTGGGAATAAGAGCCAGAAAGGTAGCATTTAGGGCCCTTAGCATCTGCTTATTTTGTTGAGATTCTTGAACCACAGCCAGGAGGTCAAGTTTGATGATATCCCAAAATTCTTGAAAAAACTCAATTGGGAAGCCATCTGGACCAGGCGCCTTCCCTTTCTTCATATTGAAAACAATCCCTTCAAGCTCATCAAGTGAGATATCACTCATGAGTTGTCGATTCAGATCTCCAGACACGAGAGGGGGGATACAAGAGAGAATCTGCGCTTCCTCAGGAGACCCCCCTTGCGAGTCCTCCCTAAAAAGAGATTCAAAGTACTGCACCGCTTCCCTTGAGATATCCGGAAAGGAGGAAAGGTGGTCTCCCCTGTCATTCACCAAACCAGAGATAGAATTTCCATGACGCCTGGCTTTCACTGAATTGAAAAAGAAAGCTGTATTTTTATCCCCTTCCTGAAGCCACTCAATGCGAGCCTTCTGTTTCCAATACATTTCCTCGCGCAGTTCCCACTCTTCAAGAGTTTTCACCGCCCGAGCCTCCTCCTGAAGCAACTCAACCGTCACCCCATCCTCCCTTAACCTCCTCGTGATACCATCCAAATCTTCCTGGGCCATTGCCTTGGCATGGAAGACATTCCCAAAGTACTGACGATTCCACCTTTTGAGCTCAAATTTAACATATTGAAGTAATTTAGCAAATGTATACATTGCCGTACCATAGGCTGGTCTACCTTTCTTCCACCAGTCAGTCACAAAGGCATTCAAAGAAGGGTCTCATAACCACATAAGTTGGAACCTAAAAGAGGGCATACGAGGCACATGAGTTGAATCAGTAGTAAGCTTAATAGGCCAATGGTCAGATCCTCTCCAATCTAAGATCTCAGAGCAAGATGACCAAATCCCTCCAACCCAGTAACAGGAAACCAGAAATTGATCCAATCTTTCTGCAATGCAGAAATCACCAATCCGACGATTGTTCCAGGTGAACTGACCATTGTTGGGTTTGATATCAACAAGATTCAAGGTATTGATATTGTCTCGAAGAAGCAGTGCAGAGGGCTCCAACCTTCCTGTACCACCACGCTTCTCAGCCAACTCACAAATAGCATTGAAATCTCCACCCAAAATCCATGGATGAAAAGGCATCATGCTACAGATAAGCCTGATATGGGACCAAAGACCTTGTTTACCCTGAAGATTTGTAGGAGCATATATATTGGAAAATAGAATAACCTCCCCTGTCTCAAAACTAGTAGCAATCATAGACATAGAGGATTTAGAAGAAATCCACCAAAGAGGTCGGATTCTTCGAGGATTCCATAAACATGCCAAACCCCCAGAAGCTCCATGAGCTCCAATGCACTGGCACTCCCCGCTTCTCCACAACTTAGGTGCCAAGCCATGCATATTCTCAACATATAACTTAGTCTCCTGCAAAAAGAAAACATCAGGACCTTGCCTTCTAACTAAATCATGAACTGCTTTTTGTCTAGGGCCGTTGTTCAAGCCTCGTACATTCCATGACAGAACAATCATTTCAAAGGACTTGAAAAAAGAGAATCCAGGGTCTTTACTGACCCTGACTCCACCAAATTCTCGCCCGCCAATTTAATCTTTTCCACATCCTTTTTTCTGCCGGGTTTAGCAAATTTCTCTGCCCCACCCTTCTTAATATCTTTCTACAAAATGCCCAATTTGGGAGGGGGTTTGATCTTCTTAGTCGGGTCTGAACTAATGTTCTTCCCGGGAAGAGAAGAATCCTCAGCTACTAATGTAGCAATGGCTGAGGGTTCCTATACCTCGGAAACCACCAGCTGTTGATCAGCTTCCCTAAGCATACAATCATCCCTTTGAGCCTCCAAAGAAGAATCAAGAACAAAATCCTCCTGAGCTAAGCCCACAAGCCCCTGATCAAGGTTGATCAAACCTGGGTTCACCTCCTGTTGGCTGAGCTCATCCAAAACCTCAAATCTGTTAAAGGTACCTTCATCCTGTCTTTCTTTAAAAGGCCTCTTTTGACCCCTATTCCGATTTCGAGCCTTGACCGGAACAAAGCCATCAAACGCACCTACCTCATTAGGAGAAATGCTCTTCCCCTTATCTGTTTTAGGAAGATTGCTAGTAGGTTGTGAAGGCTGCGACTCCACAGGCTTGTATCTTGGACATTTCCGCTGCAAATGGCCATATTCACGACAAAACCGACAACGAAAGGGAAGAGTTTCATAGTCTAATTGCTGCACCCAAGAATAAGAGCCCACACACATCTCTATTGCATCGGGCAAAGGCCTACTTAGATCAATCTCAACACAAATGCGTGCAAAATTCATTACCTTTCTACCCAAAGTTTGCGATGAAGTCCCAACTGGTTTTCCCAGCACTGAGGCCAAAAGGTGCAGCACATCCTCATGACAACATTCTACGGGGAACCTCGGTAAACGACCCACACAGGGACACGATTTGGAAGCTCCTCAGTGGGGTTAAACCCTGCATGCCATGGCTTGATAAACAACCCTACCTTATTATGAAAATAAGGGCCTCCCTCAAATACCCTATTGCGATCAGCAATGCAATTAAAAGAAACCATGAAATAATTGTTTGCCAGCAATATTATCTCCATTTCCCCCTCCGGCTCCCATGTCCTTCGAGCCCAAACCTCCAAAAATTGTAAAGAAACCCTCATCCCCAAAAATTTACAATATAAAGAATGAGCTGAGTAATACTCAACATCTTCAGCAATCATTTCAGACGGAACAACCAGTTTTGGCTGTCATGTCCCAAATTGTAACACATGAAAATGCAAATCAATAAATAAATCATAATCACAAAACTAACATCATTCACCACAATGAGCAGCGCTTACTTCAATAACCATCATGTGGTGAATGCACCTTCATTAGAGAAACACATTCTAACAAATATGTGTATGTGGAAATGTTTTTGAATTGGTGAATGCAGATTTCAATCTAGGATTATTTCATTAGAGAAACACATTCCTTTTGGAAAGAAGAAACCCTAAACCTAATCAACAATCGAATTCTAGGGCAAACAAGCAAATACAAGAGCAAGGCTAGGTAAGGGACATTACAGTGGTATCAGAGCATCGTTCCTGCCATCCTGTGCTTGCTTGAGTTGGTTGCTTGCATGCTTAAGCTACTTGCTTGCCTACTTGAGCTAGTTGCCTACTTGCTTGAGCTGGTTGCTTGCATGCTTAAGCTATTTGCTTGTCTACTTGAGCTAGTTGCCTACTTGCTTGAGCTGGTTGCTTGTATGCTTGAGCTACTTGCTTGCCTACTTGAGCTAGTTGCCTACTTGCTTGAGCTGGTTGCTCGTATGCTTGAGCTACTTGCCTATGTGCTTGAGCTGCTTGAGGTACTTGCTTGTGTGTTTGAGCTACCTGCTTGCTTGCTTGAGCTAATTTCTTGTGTACTTGAGCTACTTGCTTGACCACTAGAGCTAGTTGCTTACTCGGCCTAGTTGCTTGTGTGCTTGAGCTACCTACTAGTCTACTTGAGCTAGTTGCTTCCTTGCTTGAGCTACTTGTTTGCCTGCTTGAGCTACTTGTTTGTCTTCTTGAGCTAGTTGCCTACTTGATTGAGCTACTTGGTTATCTGCTTTAATGTCTAATTCAAATAGTTTTTATATTGATTCACATAATCTAACTCATGGGGTTGAGAGTTATGGAGAAATAGTAGCACTTAAGAAAATTAGTAATACACTTACTTCAATAACCATCATGTGGGTTAGAACTTCAAACTCCTACCAAAGCTAACATCATTCACCACAATGAGCAACGCCTTAAATTACACATCTTAGATTATGATTGCTTGAGGGCAAGCAATCTTGGGCGGGGTGGACTGTCATGTCCCAAAATTGTAACACATGAAAATACAAATCAATAAATAAATCATAATCATAAAACACATTTTAATGTGAAATATAAATAATTGGATAAATAAATATAAAAATTGTAATGGCAATCTAAATGTTATTATCAAGAATATTATAATACATTTATTATAATAAACGAGACAATTAATATTAGTACATTATAAATATCATAATAATAGAGATTTCACAAGAAAAAAATATTACAAAATAATATTAATAAAATATTATTATAATTATAGTCATAAATATTATAATACATATAAAACCACTAGTTTAAGAATAAATATTAAGAAATAATATTTATATATTGAAGATGTAATGCTGCGATTATTAGAAAAAAAAAAGGATTAATTATAAAAACAGCAGTTTGAAAAATATAAAATAAATAAATAAATAAAAGTGGTTTAAAAATAATAATGAAGGTTTAAATAAATGTTTGTGTCTTTTCATAAGGACATCACTCTTGAAAAGATGTATCCTTTAGCATAGATATAAAAAGACGTTGAATGTAAGAATCAGAAATAAGGAAAGGAATCAATTAGAAATCTGCATAAAGCAGCAGATTGGAAATGAAATAAACTATGGGAGATTTATTTGATTAAGTGTTATCGTCAAGAATATATTTGGGGAAGTAAGTTTTATATATATATATATATATATAGATATAGTAAGTGATATATATATATATAGTAAGTGATTATTGGAAGATTAAAATTAATTAGAAATAATTATATATTTATACACGATCATTACAATAATGATGCTTGCAGCAATTATTGAGTCTTATAAGTAATTATGATCATAATATAAAAATGGATAGATTAATATTTATGATCAATCAAATGTAAGATTGAAGGAAGGCGACTAAGGAATTAAGAATCATGGGAAGACACAACAGTTCAGGTGATGTATTCACTTAGCAATAATATTTAGCATATTTTGAATATAAGAACTAGATATTGTTAATTTGATTATTGATATAATGACATCCTTTAATCTTATCATAATGAGAATTATCATAGGAAATGATGAACTTAAAGAACCATTGGTAAATGAAAATATA
>VDFB02066231.1:0-11836 GCA_007258455.2 Sequoia sempervirens
TTGTTTGTGGGTTATTTTCTAAGTCTCGGGTTGCACCCTCATCAATAATAATTCCCTCAATGGTTGAAAAAAATTGGGTCAAGGATGAAAATGAAGGAAACAAAAGGTGGGATTAACATTATCATTTTTATTAGGCTATAGCAGAGGTTATGTAATGTGAAATTGCATTGGGGGTGAAATTTTATGATATTATACATACTTAGTAATTCCAATTTATAAATCAAACAAAAAATAATGGTAAATAAATTTCATGATCTCTAGTTTCGTCTCTTGGTACCCCAATAACCATTTTTATGTTCTCCTTGAATGTTTCCAAGACTAAAATTTATTCTATAATTGTAGAAGTCTACCTACTTGATTTTGAAATTATTTTTTATTATCCTTGGTCTAATGCTCTTGAAATATTGATATGGCCTCTGATATTATTATATCAAAACCACATACATAAAAGATACGATGAAATATTGTAACTTCTAATAGTTGTATACAACCCAACCACAATGATGTAGGATTACTCTATTCCTACAAGAATACTCCTACATCATTTTTTCTCTACACTCTTCACCTTTTTGTGAATATTTAAAAGAACCTTAAATATAATGAAAATTTGGGTGAAAGTTCATAGCTATCTCTTATATTAGGCCAACTTATTAACAAAAATGAATGTAAGAATTTGAAATTCAATTATAGTTTTATTCAAGAATATTTTCTAGCTAGGTTCATTCTATCTAAATTATTTTTCAGAAAACATTTTTAGTTAATGTAAATAGTGATATTATTAGACTAGTTAGCTTTTAACCTACTTAAGAGAGTCCTATTCACACTAACTAATTCTCTACTTAGGCACGTTGACATTTTTCTTCTCACCTCATGTGGTTGAGACACATGTACCCACCTTTTGAGACACCTATCTGATGTGTATATGGCACCTTTATCAAACTTGTGGCATGTGTTGTGTGGTCTCACAACATGCCCCATTTTGCTCCTTGGAAAAATGTGGACCCTTTTTTTTCTTTCCTTTCCTCGCTTTCGCTTGCTTTTTCATCATTTTGGGAGTTGGTAAAATTGTAAGTTTCATTTTCAATTTACTTGGTCAATCCTTTAGTTAATTTTCTCTTCTAGATTTTGTGTCCCGACCTTTTTATAGTTTTATCAATTTACTGGAAACTAGAATCTCGAAGTTGTTGCAGTTGCATCAAGGATGTTGTATCTTTTATTTTTCTTAATCCCACTTAGTAAGTCATCATCCAGAGGTTGTTAATCCCGGTTATTGCATTTTCCTTGTATTGGAGTTCGATAGTTGTTTTTTTAGTTAACTTTATTCGAAGGTCAAAAATTGAAGGTTTGGTTATATAATGTTTTGAATCAATTTTTTGATATCTTTTGAACCTAGTTCCCATTTCTTCTCTTTGTTCCAGTTTTCTTTAAAGATTGGAGGTAATTGTCTCAGTTCTCGATAATATTTCCAAGGTTCATTACCGAAGGTTGTTAATCCTAGTGATCACAAATGATCATGTATCTTAAAATCTTTTTCTTTGCAAAAATCAAAATGACACAAGAGTGTCATGTAAGCTCTTCATGATGTATTTTCCTCTAGTGGTGAGCCCATGCAAATAACCTATGTGTTCATAATTTGAACCATAGTTCACCATGATTACACCTTTATTTGAGAAATGAATGCATTATAATAGGTAATTAATGAAGGTGGGAAACTAGTCATGTACTTGGCATCATCTCGAGAATGCAATCACTTTCATAAAACTCTACTTCATGTCATACTACAAATTTATAAAGGACATTGAATGAATGAAACTAATACTGTGGTGAGCAAGGAAAGGTAAATTTTTAGAAACCACTAACATAGCTACCAAGGGTTTCAAGGTTGCACTCTAAAAGGATTGTCCTCATCAAAAAAACTAGGTATGTCTCAAATAATAGAAATTTTGTTAATCATTTTACACATGAAAATCTTGAGAAGATGGTATTTTCCTTTGGAAAAATGAAATGTTGATTATTTTGATTTGAATTTAACTCAAAGGTGAATTGAAAGTTTTATAAATTGTTTGAAAATTGGTTAAATTTAACCCTAACTCACACACAAAGCACATATTGAAAATGTAGAACACACCGACAAAAATGAGTACTTCTAAAGTGAAAATAGAAGATGAATTCAAATACTACAATTCACAAGCTATACCAATTGGTGGGATAGCTAATTATACTCATATGTGATGGTATTTTGATGTCAAATTTATCACATGAGCATGGAAAGAAAATGCTTCTCAGTGTAATAGGAATGTCATAGCAAGTGGGTTACTTTTAGCAGGAGGGTTTCCACTAGCAATGGAGGCCCTTGAATTAGTTATGGAATGTATAAAATACTACAGCCTAGATAAAAGATTCATTGAGAAGGAGGGAAGAACTTATGCAGATATCTTTGAGAAAGGAATTATATATACATTTGGACTTCCTACTGTAACGCCCGTCGTGCAAACCCCAGAGAACACACATATAACGCGAATAATTTTTTATTTTTTTTTATAATAAAAGTAATCATGCAATAACATTAAATCATAAACGCATAGCATAACACATAACATTAATACACTTGGTTCTCTGGGGCACGCGAGGTTACATTGCAACCACAAAACAAAATAAAGATAACGAAAACAACATAACCATTTAATTTATGAAAACCATATACAATGATACAACTGATAGCCATGATGCGAGTATGATAACATCGCATAATTACATCCATGATGAATCTTTTAACAAGATCCAAATCAAACCTAACTATTACATCATTGAAATAATATTACATTACAATTTTCTTTGATACATGAATTACATTGAATTTCCCAACATGGGGATTGATACAAGAATAATGAACATGAAACAAGCGATCTTGGAATATACACTTGCTTTATGGAAATTTTGAAGACAAGACTGATGATGATGGGAACCCAGCGGTCTTGAGCCGCGTTCCACCCAACCAATGGCCAATTACAAGATACAACAAATTATGCTCCAAAGGTGGCGAGTAGCAGACGACCATGAATTTCATCGACTCAACAGCAACTTTATTACACATAACAAATTTACAACTCCAAGCTTACAATGAACAACCATCAATTTCACAAATCACACTGACAAGATTATACCAAGAACTCATCACGCGATAGCATGAAGTACTATCATAACAATCAAAATCGAGATTCAGGGGATTCAAAAACATCATAAAGAATATGCTATCTGAGAGCAACAACTTTCGCCAGCTGCTAAAAATTAATCAAAGGAGAAGTGTCATCTTTTGCGGCTTCTCATGTAATAGGTTTTCTTTGGCCCGCTTCCCCAAGCGGCGGTGATGAAGCTTATCTGGGACGGCCCTTCCTCCCTGGCGGTATTCCGACACCATAGAATTGCTATCTGGAGCAATAGTCTCTCATGAGACAAGACTATGACTATACCCGATACGGCCTTCTCGATCTATCCTTCTAGTCCTAAGGTAGCCCATAATGAAATGCATGGCGGATCCAGTGTTTTGCGGTAATCTTGATGGTTTTAAAGAGCTACCCAGCCCTGAACGCATCGTCGTTATCGCCAGCATTCTGGTTCCTGCCAGTATTGCTGGCTGTGGTGGGGTGGTTGGAACGGTTTGTTTATTATGGGCAGGACGCTGCTGCCAGGTGATGCGGCCTTCTTTCTGCGCGGTGAAGCAATTGCGTGAACGTCAAGCGTTGCAACGCTGCTTACGCATTTAAGCATTCGTGGGTTATCCTGAGCCCTTCCTCATCCTGAGGCGTCGGCGCCCACGAAGAGCCACTCTCCCTATGACCCCTAACATGAATCAAAACTAGGCAAGGGTTGAATAGAACAATAAAACATAATACTCAAAACAAGCTCATGCGAGGCATTAACCCTCTCGCGATATCTCATAACCAAAAGTCTTAACAAACCGTTCAACCCTTCCTAACATAAATCATCCAGTATCAATTTCCAAAAGTATAACCAAACGAGGATAACTTTTACAGCATAAAACTCAACACAAGAATATACGAGGCAAGTCCATCTCGCTATAAATCGTACTCACAACGACTACAACCACGTACAACCATTCCAAAAAATAAAGCTCAAAAGCATGAAATACTCTAATCGCAAAGGTACAAGTATAAACATCAAAGATATAAGACATGCCTCTGGAGGAGACCGAGATTTGCAATAATCCAAACGAGGTTCAAAAACACAACAGAGTTCCCACATCACAAGGATAAAGTCAATAAAAATAAATAGAAGACAATAACAACACCACACGATTTTCTAACTCAAGAAGACGATTTGACCAATTACGTAATATATCTCTAATTTACTCGACATAGAATCGTAATTAACGAACAATAAAATTATTGACTAACTTATCTAATTTGCTTTCTTCAATTTTTCAAAAATAATAAACTTCATGTTTTCCCAATTAAATCACATAAAATAAAATAAAATAAAATAATGTATATATATATTTATTTTATTTTATTTTAAATTTAAATCATAACTTTTAACACCTATACATATATATATAAACTATACAATAACAAATTAACGCTTATATTTTGTTTAAAATGTTTGTTCAATCACATCGAATAATACTAATTCCTTCAAAATATAAATACCTAAATATAAACATCATTAATCATTTTAAAAATTAAAATACACAATTTGCATCATAAATTATAATATACTAAAATAAATATCCTTTCATTTAAATAAAATAAATTTTAATATTTAATATTTAATAAAATAAAAATGATATATATATAAACCAAAATATATTTATTTATATATATAAATATAAATAAATATATATATATCTATATATTTATTTATAAATATATATATATTTATTTATATATATAAATATAAATAAATATATATATATCTATATATTTATTTATAAATATATATATATAAATCACGCAGTAAAAAGAAAGTAAAAATGAAAAAAAATAAAATTATAAACTTTCCATATAGCAAGGCCGGCGGCCATAACAGCCCGCCCGCGCGCAGTCCCCAAGGACTGCGTACAACAGTCCTGGGACTGCTGCGGACTGCAGTCCAAAGGGACTGTTGTGGCAGTCCTTTGGACTGCGCCCAGCAGTCGTTAGGACTGCTGTGGCAGTCCTTAGGCTGCCGTGCACAGAGAGGAGAGGGGATGGGACGGGTACGGCTCAGGCCGACCCAACCCCCCTCAAATTTCAAATTTTTTTTTATAAAAGAAATTCTCAATAATAAATTCTTAGCCCTTATACGAAATTCAAAAATTATAAAATTTATTTGCTGATAGGCGTACGGCCGACGAAAACTTTAATATAAAAATATAAAACAATATAAGTCAATATATATATATATATATTAACATACAGAATAAAGAACAGAGGATAAATAACAGATAACAGAATAAAAGAAAAATATAGAGCAATGAACAGTTCCAGCCATACATAAATATATAAATATTTATATCCAACAATAAACCCCAAATTTATTATTTTCAACAAAGACATTATTTTCCCTAAATCTTTTTTTGTTTTTTTTTGTTAAGCTGAATATTTCATTTCAGATGCTAAGGTTTTTTCTTTTGTTCTTGGCAAAAGGGAAAACAGTTCAATACAATATTTATTTTCTCCTCTTTTCAGAAGTTTAAATCTAATATCTTTTCCTAATTTTTGATTCAACAACAGTTTTTCCCTATTCACACAACTCATGACTAACTGATTTTATTTGGCTTTCTCTAAAGCAGAAAGATAAAAGAAGGAAGTACTAGAAAGAAAATATAAAAGGAACCTGATATCCAGCGCTTATTCAAAATACTGAAGATGCCTGGTTGATTCTGATGCCCTCAAATCCGATCCCAATCCTTAGTCCAGAACGAACTCAATAATGGCTTGAGCAACTTCAACTTTCTGATCTTCTGTGTGTGTGAGAACCTCTCCAAAAATTCATAATTTAATAAAAATATATTGCCCATTCTTCAAAACTCTCCAAAAAAAATCCCAGATTGAAAGAAAAATCAATTCTTTAAAACTAGTTTTTTTTTCCAACTCTCCATTCCTATTGGCTCAGTCTGTCTTTTTTTTTTCTTTTATTTGTTTTATTCCTTTTATTTCCATTTTTACCACTTTTCTTGCACATCACATTATCTATTTAATTTAAATAATTTATTCTAATAATTATCTTCAATCAGATAATTAATTAAAATAAATAACACACATTTAATATTTAATTATCATATAGTCAAGACACATGACTTTATAAAAAATTAAATAAAACATTTAAATATTTTCATACAATAAACCAACATTAAAATACACACTTATTAACCACCTTTAGTTAACAAATTCACAACTTGTAAAATATCAACATCAATTAAATAATCATAACATATAAAATATCACATTAATCAAAATACGACGACACACAAAACACAAAATACAATTAATGACAAAATACAAAAATGAACAATACCAATCAAGCGAGGCGATCTGACATCGTAGGACGGGAGGACTTCGCCGTCACCTACATCAACATTTATCGGATTGGGTTGTTGGTGCTAAAGCTGTCTGCCGGCGGTTGGGAATCGAGACATACGCAATCCCACCGCGCCTGGCGAGTTGTGCATGTGCGTACATATATATGTAATCATCAAGAAGCATTAAATCAAGGGTATTGCGTTGTTGAGGGTGCGGCATGTGGGGCCGTATGGCGGGTGAGTGCCGTAGGTACGTCCCCTCATCGCACTATTCTAACAATCATAACCTTAACCAATAAATCAACATTTCTAACTAACAATTTCATCTCATGACATAATTCATTAAATCATTGCATCATATCATAATTTTGAAAATCAACTAATATAACCAATCATACTGTCATACGAAATAATCATGTCCATAATGAAACAATAGCATCATCTAACGTCTAACTAACCAAATCAAACAATATCATCATCGTCACAAGAAGCAAACAACCGCATTGAAAAATACTAAATCCTACCAGCAAGAGGAGGGGTATTACACCTACATTTACCTATATGTATCAAATTGATATAAAGGTTAAAAAAAAACCTACCTGAGTGCCCAAGAAAGCAACAAAGAAATTATAAACACACAATGGTAGTAGGAGAAGATTACAAAGTAGAAATTTTTTTTCTAAGGTCTATGTTCAACCAAGATGTTTAAGATATCATAATGATGCTAAGCAAGATAGTTGGATTGAAATATGACAGTAAATTTGAACCATGGATGTTTATAATTATATCCAAATTGATGGAAAACCCTATGCCCACTCATTGGGGGAGATTTATCAGTGATAGACTGCATGATCAGATAAAGGAATTTTCCAAGTCTAGATGTTTTAATATGTCATCATATGTGATTTATTCATGTTCCTTAAGTGAGACAAGCAAGGGTTGAAAAGAGTTGGTACTATGGGCAGAGAAGTAGGAAATAATTTAATATATGCTCATTTACCTCAAATTACTATACATGGATACAAAGAGCATTACCAGAGAGTTATAAATGTGTCTTCCATGAAGCTGTTCAAAACAATGGAAGGTGATAGCTAAAATATTGTCCTTGGAAGCACAAAGTGTCATTAAATCAATTGGAGGTTGGTATATTCAGTTCCCCACTTTTAGTTGCATTAGAGTGGAAGGGTTTGATGGACAACCTTTCATGCTACTCAAGTATCCCACTAATAAAATGGTGTTGTTAGAATTGGTAAGATAGTTAAATCCATCCTAATCTCTTTATAGCATAGCTCATAAAAAGGCTTCTTTCAGATTCCCTATTGTAATAAGGAATTATATATGCAGTGCAATAAAAATAAATAATTTGTGTGAAGAGGAGTTGAAAATGTATAATTTGGAATACTTTCCACTCCAAAGAAAGTGGTATGACATATGAAGGGAATATTTCCAAGAGCATAGCTAGTTATCATGCTCATGTATAGAATCTAGAAGACTATTGGCTAAATTGTGAAGATGAGCATAGAGTAAGAAAGAGAACTATGATAGATTGTCATTAAAATCTACATGAATTCTTAGGATTCATGATATTTTGGATCAGATGGAGGAAGACGATGGTGAAGTGTTGAGTAAGTCTTAAAATGAACTTAGAGTCTATGATGAACCTATTCCGGATTCAAACTATACAAGTGAAGAAATAAAATTAGTTGAGGAATTCTCTACACCAGTTATAAGACAGACTCAAGAATGGATAAATGTTTTTTGTAAAGTTTTAAGAGAGAAAGGAATAAAACCCACATACTCACAAGATAAAAGAAACAAAGAGAAGAAGATGAGTCTGAGTGTGGGGAACCTTCAAATAAAAAGAGGAAATATGGTAAAGTAGCTACTCGTATACATTTGAAGAAAGAACCCCTAAGGCTTAAAGCCAAGGAGTTTCATTAAAACTAGTTGGTAGGCATAAAGATGTCGAATTAGGAAAAGTTAAATCAAAAGTAAAATGAAAAGTGACATCTTCTTCTATAGCAAAACCAAGAACCAAGCCTAATACTGATGAAGAAGGAAGGGTAACATAAGATATTGGTACATAGACAAGGTATGCATCTCAGAGAGCTGCAACATTATTCACTTCTCCCCCTTCAGTTAATATGGCTACTATGAAACATGCATTGTGAAAAACTCTTGTGGTTTTAGATGAAGTTTTTGAGGAAGATGAATTTTTTAAGGAAGATGAAGCTATGATTAAGGAATAAATGGATAAGTGGGGTGCCATGTGGAAAAGAGTAAAAGAAAAGAAGTCCAAAGATAAACCCATGGTACAGATAGTGATGGAAGAAACTCCAAACACAGGGTCAATTCCTATGAACATTAAAGAAGAAGATTTCATAAGAGGAACACTTTCTTCAGAAGAGGGGAACCC
Organism: Sequoia sempervirens; assembly: GCA_007258455.2. Taxonomy (NCBI): domain Eukaryota; kingdom Viridiplantae; phylum Streptophyta; class Pinopsida; order Cupressales; family Cupressaceae; genus Sequoia; species Sequoia sempervirens. Next base: position 8,937 of record VDFB02066231.1, read on the forward strand.
TAATGTTCTTGAAATGGAAACAAGGGAGACTACAAGATACAATCCAACTAATAATATTGTTATTGAAGACACCTTTGATTCACAGCCTTTGCTAGGGAATGATCACGATGATAATGAGCAATCGTAGATCTTTGAGAAATCAAAGGAGGATCAAGTTAAAATTGAAAATGGTGAACCTTCACAAGTTTTATGTTCAAAGATTAGAGATGAAGAAAATCCTAGTGTAAGAGGATATGAAGAAATGATGTCCTAGGATCGGATGTTGAGCACCTAGGTAGAGAAGAAAATACAAGTCTTGAAACTGAATAGATGGCGCTAAATCCTGGTAATCTAGAATCTATGCTAGAGAATATTAAAGAAGATCCTATTTTAGAGGATGTAACAACTAAGGTTGAAGATGTCAGAGAAGAAGTTCCTAAAAAAATAGAAATTAGGAACAGAGAAGTGTTACAAAGGTAGAACGTGATGAAGATGTGCCTGATTGGTTAATTAGAGAATTGACTTCCCCATTGGAAGTAGAGTTGGTACCTTTGGATCAAAAAAGTTTTATGCAAGAAGTGGAGACTCCTAAGCCTAGGAGAAGAACTAAAAAGAAGCATGTTGTATAGAAGAATGTAGATGGAGATAGAACAATCAATATAGCTACACCAATAGAAGATAAGAATAGAAATGATATAATGCCTAAGGAGTATAAGATAACAAGTATAAATGTTGGAAACTCATTTTGGACAAAACAATTAGAAGAAATGAAAATGAATTTGGATGTAACTATTGCAAGGGTACAAAAGAATAAACAAAATAAAAGAGAGTTAAAAGAACAGGTGGCTAGTCAAGAGAATTTTGTAAATTCATTAACCCAATCTGATCAAGCACATATTGAATTTCCTCATAATCTAGTACTTATGTCATAAGAAGAGGTGGATGCCATTGCAGCTATTCACCATAGGATGAATGTATTTGAAGAATGGATTGAGTATTAGGTAAGGAAAAGAGAACTCATTACAGATGCAATTGGGAAATGCAAGGAAGCACACTGTTGGTTTGAAAATCTTGGAGAGTGGAAGGAGAATGTAGATTTTTCCATGAACAGGTTGATGCTGAAAGGAAAAATGTAGAAACTCTATTGCAAATAGATTTCCAAGAATTCATAAGAGAAAATATAATTTTAGAAAAAGAAATTCCATTATGTGAAAAATGGAAGAAACAATTACATTGAGAAGGTGATGCTTTAGTACAATGTGTAGAAGTATTTGAAAAGGTCAAGGAGAAATGTAATAAGTTGATTGATAAAGATCAAGGTTTTATTGAATTTTTAGCACATCAAGATTGTGATCCCCATACAATAGGATGGGAGGGTAAGGAATCAAAAGCTTTCAAGGAATGGATCGAGAGAATAAATAAAGACCCTATTCAGTTGTTAACCCATGAAGTCATTGATGATATTATACATTGCAGAAACACTATAGTCAGTTATGAAACAAAGAAAGTGCAAAGGAATGATAAGATACTTCAGATATCAGAAGATTACTTCAGGCTCAAGTTTAGTTGGAAAGAAATATAGGGAATTTAAAAAATAGTATATGTACCAAATATTAAATACTTTTCGAGAATATTAGCTAAAGGAAAATGAAGAAAGGATCCCAGAACCTGAGCTCTAAGTGATATAAGGAAGTACTAGATATCAGATACCAGAAGTGTCACACATACATTTTGTTGAAATTGATTTTTGCAGGTTATTCCCGGTCCCAATGGACATTTCCTATTTGGTATCCTAAAGAATGTTGATGGATTTATGTTATGTGGAATGTTGAACACTAGATTTTGAAGTTGAAATGTATTGCTGTTGAAGAATTCAATTATTTGACTTCATCTGGAAGATTCTGATGACAACTGGCATATTCCATGTGCTACATTTTGATTTGTTATTTCTAATTCTCTTTATAAGACTTTAAGTTTGAACTCTTTAGGCCTTGTAATATATAAGGCCATTTATTGCTCTACTTTTATTTTTAAGTTTAAAATTTGTGGATGTGGAAAGAGCCAAAACTTCTCTAAGTTTTGTTCTTTTTTCTTATTTTTTTAATCATTCCAAACTAAAAACTTGTACACACATATAATTTAATCAATATCAAAGCCAATTTGATAGCTACCTATCTCATGTATCTATTGTAGTTGGTTTTGTTAGTTCAGCTGAACATGACTATATGCTGCACCATTTAAGGGTGCATATAGAACCTACGTGGTGTCCAAACTAAAACCCCTTTCTTTAAAAGCTCGCAACGTTTTATATGTTGTTGTGAAGCAATTTGGTGAAGTATAAAGCGGTTTGCTTTGATTTGATTAACTCTTGGAGAATAACTGGTAGAAATTTTATTTTCAATATTTTTTTATGCTTTATTTTAGATTAGAAGTTTAAATTCTTGAAAATATTCCAAAAAATATATGATGGAATATAAATTTATTGAAAATATTTCATTTTTCTATGAAATTGCTAAATGTATAAAGCTAAATCTACTTAAGTGATACAAAATTTGTTTGAAAAACATGAAATACTATTACAAATGTTTTGATTTCATGAGATTATTTTATGATTGAATTGGAAATATTGTATCTGATGTTTATGATTCTTAACGAAATTGGAGATATTCTTAATAAAGATACGATCAACCATAGACCCCTTGAGATTAACAACAATATCACATCATACCCTAATGTGAACCTAGTATAGTCAAGACCTAACTACTAAAGACTTGGGATTGAGCTAAGTCAACCCTTTTCCTATAACATAGACACCTTGAAGGTTTCTCTGGTTAAGTCTTTCAAGAAGATAGGTTCTTTGTGGTTTGCTTGTGAGGAATTTATCTGCACTATTGTTGTGAGTGAAATCATTGTCAACAATG
>VDFB02066232.1:0-16037 GCA_007258455.2 Sequoia sempervirens
TATATATATATATATATGGAATAAGGGTACAAAGTGAAAACTAAGCAATATGAGTATAAATGAGAGCAAGGAAATGCAAAGGAATTCTAAAATTTTGAACAAAGGGTGGCAATCAAGCTAATGTGAGCACAATGAAACAAATTCCAAATATCATTGACCATAAGAGGATAACTTTGATAAGGTGACAATGACAAGGATAATGGTCAATGACAAATAGAATGTGTAACCAAGAATTTCCAAAAGCTCAAAGGTCTCCCTATGTTCAAAATATGAAGGCTTGGAATGAAACCTAAGAATCAAAGTCTAACTTCTACAATGAAAAGGATGGAGGGATGTAACCTACAATGCAATGTATTTCTCATCCAATGCTAAAGTGAGCTAGTGAATCTTGCAAGTCTTTGGTTTATCAGTCAGAGGTCACTGTGAAACTATTTTGGTCAGATTTTGGACACATATTTCAAAAAAATTTGTATAGCAGACAATTGCAGCTCAATTTTTAGCAAATGTATCTCACAGTTGTGGTTCAAGTTGTCAAATGTGGCCCTATTTTCAGAAATTGTAGTTCACGTAGACAATTGCAGTTTTCTAGCTTACAGTTGCGGTTCATAGTAAAAGTTGTAGCTTTGTATCTATCTATTGCAATTTTCCATAATGTTTTTTTAATAGTTTTGATGTTTTTGAGCTGGTTTTGGATAAAATTTTCATGGTTTCTAATGAAATGTGATTGGAAAACATAATAGAAAGTATCAAGCACTTGTTGTTGGTCTGGTTTAGATATTAAAACATTTTAATTTCAAGATAACAAGCACAGTCCTATGGTTGGTAAGGACAATATTCGCTAGATTCCCACTTGAATTTCTCCAGCCAAACTATTTAAAGTGGATAGCCTAGGAACTTGGTAGCACTGGATCCCCTCCATGGCACTCACTTCTATAGGCATACCAAGTTCTAAATTCCCTAAGACCACAAGGATCTCAAGAATTTTTGGGTGCTCCCATAATAGTGGTTTACAATTTTTGGCCAAACTGGACACTGAAATTATTATTTTTAACTGAATCTTCACATTCAGGCACCTATAGTGGCTAAACTGTGAGGAATTTGAAGATGGTGCAAACTAGAGTCTCATCAAATTTTTTCTGTGGATTCTAATAATATTTTTTTCAAAATTTTTGGAATCAAATTGCACTTCTTTTTCCATCTCCCACGAAAATTGATTTTTTTCAGAAAACAACATTTTTAAAAAGTGACGCACACTATATAACGCATAACTTTTTTTCCATGAAGGATAAAATTCTAATTATTTCAAATTTAGATTTGTCACTCTGATATCTAGTGCTTCCACTTGGTTAGATAGTTTTTTATTGAATATTTTTTCCTTAATCAAGTTTCAAAGTCAAACAAATTATAATTCAGACACAGTGCAACTGTATAACACGTAACTTTTTTTGTATATGTCAAAATTTAATTTAATTTTTTTGTTGATCAAGGACTTCAATATCTAGTGTACTCATATTTTCAATTTTTTTTTTTTGATAATCTTCTATTTTCCACATGTGAAGAACAAAAGAAATTCATTTTCAATGAAAAACCTATGTTTAATAAAACTTAAAAACAAATACATAACAAAACCAAAACATATTAAAATTATATTCATTGGATAGCTTGTTATAGGAATACCATAATAATTTGAAATAAATTTTAAATGAATTCATTTGATCCTCAAAAGCTAAATCAAAAGTGATTTTTTATCAGCATTTTGATAGGTGTAAAGGAGACGCATTTATAGGTATGGTTTAAAACTAGCAAGGTTCTATCCAAGGGGTTTTGATCTAAGGTGATTTGATCAAACCCTCTTCAATTGGAATCCTTAAAATGGAACTTTTTAAGGCTTAAATTATTATATTTTCTAAAAATATGTGATTTTAGCTAAAATTCGTTCCTCTCAGGAATTGTAAACCACTATTCATTTCTCTTTCTTTTCCATCTCTACAGTGAACAACAAAAATGTGGGATGAATTTAGAGGTCCGACCTCCTACACTAGAAAATAGAAGGATTTTGGCTTCTAAAAATAAGAGGTTTCTAGCAAGGGAATCCGGTCTAGGGGGTACTATGATAAAATCCCTCAAGAGGCCTCCCAACCCTTAGAACAAGGGATTTTCACATCATAAAGGTACTAGGGGAGGGCTATCATGTACTACTTCCCATTGATTACAAAATTTCCTTACAATCACAAATTTATATAGTAGTTCAGAATGACTTGGCTTTAGCGCGTTACCACTTGGGTCGTTCCCTTGGTGTGTAATTTTTCCCACCAAGGAAATCCCTTATAATGGGTAAACACAAAAATAGATGGGTCTGTCTTTCTAATCATTGAGTTTGCACAAGGTGAGAGCATAATACCTACCATCCTTCTGTTGGTTGACAAATTTATCACCTAACTCCATATTCTCACACCCACTAAGGTGACAAATGTAACCATAGTTGAATTAGTAATAATATGATTTTCAGACCGATTCTCTACTTACTTTAAAAGGTGGTAGCTACCTTTATGTGATATTCAATGAATAATTTCTAACTGGTGTTGCTTTTAACCAGAAAGTAAATAAAGGAAGGGGCTTTTAACCAAAAAGCTTTAAAGGTATTCAATAACTTCATATGATAAAAATAGAAAATACTTCACAACTAAAATTAAATCGAATATCACCACAGAGGAATCCCTACTCATAGATAAATGATACCACAGTGATGTAACTAATCAAAATATATTTTATTTCAATAATAGATCAAACACTGGCAGAACATTCAACATAAGTAGAACATATTTATACACCATAATTCAAAGATTACAAATGCATAAACTCCACCATTGTCTTTGTTATTAAAATAATAGAAAGCATAATTTCAAAATAACAGATTTTTCCTCTAATGAGTAAATCAAAGTTTTCACAAAAGATCTGAATCACATCAGCCAAGTCAATATTTAAAGCATAACAAATTTTCTTTGGTAACGGTTTCATGGAAGTAACTGCACCAAATAGTTAAAAAGAGTCTTTAACTTAAATTATCCAAATTTAAGGAAAGCATTATGAAATACTAAAAATAACTATGCATCATTTCCTTCTGCCTCAGTCTCTTCATCTTCCATATTCTCGACCACTTCTTGTTGCAACAGTCTCTCTTGTGCCTTCATCCTAGATTTGTATTCCGTGTACTTGGCAATAATTGCTAATATCTCTTTTCTCTCTTGTGTTAAGGCGATCTTCAGTTCAGTTCTTGCTTTGGTTAGAGAACCTTCAGACTCACTCAGAGTGTTAGACCTTCTATTTGCATCATTTTTAAAATAACTGAGGATAACTTGCAATCTACTAAGCTTTGAGTATGATTCTATTGTCATTGTGGTAGGATCTGCCATCTCCTTGTTGAGTATCTATTTGAATTTTAGACAAATTTCCTTCAAATCTATAATCCTCTCATCAAACTTATCGGTTATCTCCACTTTCAGGTCATGACAATTTCCTTTAATCTCCACCAGCATGTCAAAATAATTTTTGAGTGCTTCAAAAATCTCCTTTACCAGATTTCCATAAATGATTAATTTCCACTCCAATGGGATAGACCAAGAAGGATCTAATTCCTTTGGGTCATTTACAATTTTCTCATTAATCAATTTCTTTCAATCCATGGAAATCAAATCTTTAATTTCTTGTGAGAGCAAGTAGAGGCTGGTCTGATCTTTCCTGACTTGTTGTAGCTTTTCCATCAATTCCTTCCTCTTATCAACAACTTGAGTATATAAGAGAATAGACTTACTAACAAAGAGTACATAATCCTAAAGTACTTCATCAATCCATTCGTTGACATTTTTGGAATAGCTCAAATTCTTCTTGATTAATTGCATTGCAGACTCATCAATAGCTCTTGCATGAGAACTCAAGGCTTCACTAGAAATAGAAGGGGGAATTATAGAAGAAATAAATTTCTTCAAATCAAGAACCTGATATTGCAATCTCACCCTTTCTTTTCTTTCTTCCTTTACCCTCTTAATCAAAGCATTGACTGAGTAATCAGCATGATATATATCACCTTCAATTGTCTGGGGCCCCATATCAACATGTGTGACTTTATAGTTAGCTACTATTATCTCATCCTCATTTAGATCTTTTATAGGGTCTGTAGTTTCCAATACTTGATTACCAAAAGTAGGTTCCTTCAACATTCTTGACATTTTTTGAGCTTTCTTGGGCCTTGAAGAAGTATGGAGCAACTTTGCAACCATATCTACTCCAATTGTTGTTGTAGGAGTATATTTTCTCTTTTTCTCTACTACCTTTTGCTACCATATTGGAGAGGCTTCTACCAAAACAAGATCTTTATTTCTTAGAGCAATTTCTTTAGACTCACTAGGAGGGATGGGTATATTTTCCACCAAGGAAGAGGGCACTTCGGACAAAGGGGGAAAAGTATTATCTTCAACAATTTTCTTAGAAATGGCATCAGGATCCTCAGGCATCGGTGTCATTTGGCTGGTTTTATTTTTAGGAGTAGGGGTAGATATGTTGTCCTATTCACACACAAACTTTAGGTTAACTGACTCCTCAGGCCTCTCATCATCACCTCTAGACTATGAATTTTCACTAGAAGACCTAGTAGCCATTCTCCTTGATGATGTACCCACTACAACTACCTAAGTGGACACCTATTCATTTCTCTGAGATGATATTGGTTCTTCAGTAGAACCCATAGCCCATCGCCATTTTCCTTCTAACCAGTCCTGAGTTCTTTTCAATACTGGGACAGCTCATACATTCATATTCAAAAATTCATTTTTACCCCATTCAACCTTGGGATGAGACTTATCAGATTATTTTTCATATTCGGGATCAACAACCGCCGAATCTTCAGTCACACCTTCAAGAATCTAGAAAGAAATATCAAAATATTGTATTTTTTTTATGGTTAACCTCATATAATCCCTTTAGAAGAATTCATTTTCATCAGCACAGTCTTCCCAAAAATCCTCAATAGAAGGTTGATTCTAATATGAACTTATTCCATATAAGTTCCGCCTCAGGAAACCCTTGTTATCAAAATTAGCTCGCATGAATAAATGTTGGAGATTATATTATTTAAGAACTCCTTCAGCACCTTTGGCCATTTGATTATTTTTACATGTAAAAGAAGGAGTTGTCAACAGGAAATGATATCCTTGCTTCCCCATATTGATGTACTTCACATTCACCACAACCATTTGTCTACAAACCTCGAAGAACATCGACAAATCTTTAGGATATCTAGGCAATTTTAATGGCGCTTTCTCAAAACCTCTTACTCTCAAATAAGAAAACCTATCAAATTGAATATAGAAACTTAAAAACTCTGATACAAGAGTCATTGACTCAGGAGAAAAACACATTTCAGGCTTTCTATCCAATTTCCTCATAGCTTCCATAAAGAATGCATCATTGACAAGGAAAAAATCTCCCATTCCAACTTGCTTGGTAAACTGCAGATAACACTTATATGTAGGCATGCCAAAAGTTGGGGATACCTATGGCTTTAATTCAGCCCAAAAATATCTTTGACTGGCTATAATATATATTAAGCAAGAACACAAATGGAAGGTATTAGATTTATGGAAATTGATTAATTGTTTGTTCAAATGAAAGAAAATAATCTTAGCCCAATCAATGAACACATTCTCATCATAGATAACCAAAATAAATTAACACATCCAATCTTCAAAAGACTCAATATGTGCATTTCCAACAATGCGATGTAATAGAGCAATGGCATCTGCAATTTCCCCCTTAAAATGCATTCTCTTAAGTTTGGCAGGTAGTTGTGACTTACCTCTCTTCTCTGACTTCAACCACCCTTTGGCCATATAATTTTTGCACCAACTCTCATTGAATTTGAAAAAATCACTAGTCGTCACAACAAACATGTTCTTTACAGGAACTTTCTCAGGAATCTTTAGTGTGTGGTAAACAGCTCCAGGAGTAATTTTAGCAACAACAATCCCATCCACAAATTTTATTTCCTATGTTTTAGGAATATATCTTCTCACACATATGCCTATTAGTTATATGCTTAACACAGCTTCTAGAAGACCCTTGACATGAGCTAATCCACTTTCTAACAATTTTTCATCAATAAGAGATCTTTTCTCACTTTCCAAATGGGCCCAAAAATTCCTCCAGCTTAAAGGATCCTAGTTCCTTGTCCCTTATGTTGAGCCAACGGTTTTCAATTCTAGACTGCATGAGCTTGCAATACACAAAAGGAACACTCGTATACCTAAAGAAATAATTGTAGAAGGTGTAAATACAACTGAAGGCTTAACCAGATAAATCTCCACCACCTTAAGTCATGCAAAATGATAGGACGTACATTTGGTATGAATTAATATGGTGCTTTATTTTTAATCCTCGGTAAAGAAAACCCTAGGATTTGCGTGCTTTGAAAATGTCTTTGATAAGACATCTCCATGTTGTACCGAATGCCTCCTTAAATGTATAGGTGGCACCTCAAAACATGTGGTATGAATAGCATGTCACCTTGTCATGAAAAGTTGAAACTTTGTAACCCAAATTCAGGAGTTACGAAGTGACAAAAGCCTATGACTCACCGACTACACAATAGACCAACACACTTGACACTACAAAAGGGAAAAAAAGTCAGGCTATTGTGAAGTTAGAAAAAAAGCAAACCCAACAACAAGGCTTAAAGACACCGGACACTAGTGACTTAGGTTTGATAACTTTAAGAACACGCGACAAGGAGTTAGAAACTTAGGGAATCCCACGACAAAGGAAAAGATGAAGGAAAATACTTAGACTTGGATGGAAAATAAGAAATTAAATACTAGGGAAGATAAAATTTAAAAAACATGATACATAGTATACCTATGGGTAACATTGGCTTTGAATGGGGACCATGACTGATAGGACATAGAGAATCTAGAAAAAATGGCATAAAGCCTTATTCATTAGGCAATGGAGTCAAAAGAAGACATGAAAAAAACATAGCAAAAAAAAGAAAAAAGAAAACTATGTACAAGGACGGACTGAATAGAATAATTATTTAAGGAGTTTCAAATCTTTCCTATTGAAGGAAAGATGTAGAACAACACCATTAGGATAATCCAATCAAAAAGCATGATCACCAACAAGCTTCTTGATTAGAAAAGGCCCACTCCAAAGAATAAAAAATTTTATGTGCTCCTTTTGCTTCCCTCCTCATATCCCAGAGAAGAACTAAATCACCAACTGTAAAGTCTCTTTGTCTAGCCCTTTTATCAAAAACCTTCTTCACCATCTACTAATGTTTGGTAATCTTGTCCACCACAATTTATTTTTCTTCTTCTAACTTATAAAAATATATAATCTTCTTTTCCAAGGTTGTCTGAAATTGTCCATCTTCTATAGCCTTCTATAAATTAAGTGCTAAAATCTCTAATGGTGTAGGAAAAGTGCTATCAATTTTATATACTAATTGAAAGGGGGACATCCCAATAGCTCTTTTATAGGTAACTTTGTCATCCCATAGAGTGTCATATAAATTTTTACGCCATCCTCTTTTATTTTCATCAACCAACTTCTTGATAATGGAAATTATATTCTTATTATTGGACTCAGCTTGCCCATTGTCTTATGGATAATAATCAAATGAATGAGAAAGACTAATGCCATAATTGTAACAGAAAATAGTAATTTCAGTAGAGGAAAAAGATCTAGCATTATCAACAATAATTTTCTTGGGCGCTCCAAACCTTACCGAAATATTCTCTTTCAAAAATTTGCACATGACCTCAGTGGTGGTATGCTTTACTGGAATAGCCTCCACCCATTTGGTGAAATAGTTTGTAGTAGTCAATATGTGTGTATGTCTTGCACTAGAACTTAGATTGATTGCCCCAATGAAATCCAGACCCCACTACTGAAAGGGCTCATTAATTACCACAAGTTTCAAGGGAAAAGCAACAAAATGTGGTCTAATAGTGAATTTTAAACACTTTTCACATTTTGACACCCACTCATAAGCATCCTTAAACATAACTGGCCAATCGAATCTATGACACATAATTTTAAAAGCCATTACAGAAGCCAAAAAATTTCCACCACATGCCTCACTATGAAAAGCCTCCAATAGCTTCTTTTTCTTCTCTCTATCAACACATCTTAAGAAAGTCCCATTTGCACCTTTCTTATACAAATTTCCTTCCTAGAGAACATACTTGTTTTCTTTAAGCTTTAAGTTTCTATTTTATTTTGATGACAAATATGATGGGAAATCACCATTGGTTAGGAAATAAGAGACATCAGAAAACCAATCATTAGTTGTGCTTGTGAATAGTACTAATGGTAACTCTTCTTCTTCAATAGGTTTACTTTCAACAATCATTCTAGCTAGACCCTTTCCCCTAACTAAACTAGTAGGTTTAATATCTAGATCATATTCTTGAATTTTGGCTATCCAAGATCCTCTTTTATTGCATCCAATAACTTGCTGTGTAAGAATACTTTTCACAGCAGTTTCAGGAACAAAAATAGTAGAATGAGAATGAAGAATGTAGACACCTAAAAATGACCTAGGCCTGCAAGCTTCATTTTTACCACTTTCGTCCTAGCATAATTATGACATTTAATTATGTCCTTGGTCCACATTCAACTATTGATTAAATAATTCATAATTATTTAATTAATTCATGTCATTTATTCTTCATGATTATTAAATAAATAAATTTTATTTATTTATTAAATACGGCACTAATTATCTAAATCTTCCTTTAATTAAATAAATTCCTTAATTTATTTAATTCCCCTTTGTCATTTATTACTTCTTGATTATTAAATAAATAAATTTTATTTAATTACGTCACTAATTAAGTCCCCTTCTTCTAAAAATTAAATAAATTCTTATTTATTTAATTTTGTCCACTTTCCACTATAATTAAATAATTATTTTAATTATTTAATTATTCATTAGCTTTTTCTCTCATTAAAATTAAATAAATTTGATTTATTTAATTTAGTAATTCTCTTGAATTTTGAATTAAAATCATTATTTAAATTCAAAATAATTCTTTGTCACATTCCTCCATAATTAAATAATATCTTTATTATTTAAATTATTTACTAGTCACCTGGAGTAAATAAATTTTATTATTTAATTTCTCCAGCAACCTCTTTGTTCGTGCCAGCCTTATCTTCCAATTTAATTCTTGACTTTTGACTTCTCATTTAATTTCGACCATTGATTGAATTATGTTATAATTCAATCTCCACCCTTCATTCTTACCTGTTGCCCTAATTTTGACCTAACCCTAATTCGTACTACATCATTCAATCCTGATCATTGATCCTAGGGTTTTTGTCATCTTTTCATCCTAGCCACACATTCAAAATTGCAGTTTTTATAAAATGGCAATTTTGTTCTTATTTGGGGGATATCTACATATCTCTCTCAGCTCTCTTGACTTCTTGCACTCTTAGTCTCTCATGTTTAGATTTCAATTTATACTATTAGTTTACAGTCATAGTCACTTACAGTCATAGTCATTTTAGTCCATTGTAGGGTCATTTTATTTTCTGCAAATCCTTCAACACTTGCATAGGGCTTAGTCTTTAGTCATAGTTGCTCACATAAATCTGAGGGCATTTTATTTATCTGCAAGCTAGGAGGTGTAACAAAGGTTAATCATGGAAGGTGGAGACTTAGGGTAACTTCATCCCTTTTGTCTTCATATTACTTCCTTTGTACTTTGTTACTTCATAGGAATTTTATTGTTATTGTGCTAACCCCACTTAATAATCATTTTAGGATTTTCCCTTGATTACATTGGTGAACCCGACTCTCTGTTTTCTATCATTTTTCCGTATGGTTGCATGTATTTTTTTTGTCAATTTTGCAGGAACAAGTACAGAGTGCCGCAATCACAAAATCGAGCCGCAACTGCAAAATCGAGCCGCAACTGCAAAATCGCGCCGCAACTGACAAATCGAGCCGCAACTGACAAATCGAACCGCAATAGCAAAATCGAGCCGCAACTGACAAATCGAGCCGCAACTGCGAGCCGCAACTGACAAATCGAGCCGCAACTGACAAATCGAGCCGCAACTGCAAAATCGAGCTGCAACTGACAAATCGAGCCGCAACTGCCAAATCGAGCTACAACTTCCAAATCGAGCCGCAACTGACAAATTGAGCCGCAACTGGCAAATCGAGCCGCAAACAAATCGAGCCGCAACTGCCAAATCGAGCCATGCAACTGCCAAATCGAGCCGCAGCTGTCTGGTAAAATTTTTCTTTCAGTTTTGAGGTTCTAATTTTTAGATTTTTGGGTTTTTCTATTTACTGGTTTTCTGGTTTTCTATTTTTTTCCGTGTCTTTATTCCTGCAAGTTAACTAGATTAGATTTTTCTTGTATTACTAATCTTTTCTTGTAGCGTGTGGCAATCCTCATTCGTGTGTCCAAGACCATTGCATATGAGACTACTAATATTCATTGTTTGTAGATTCGCATGTCAAAGAAGGAATAACAAAACTTTGTGCTTGTTTTTCATAGATTAGCAAATATTTGATTTCGGTGCATATAAAAAGAACACATGTCTTCTTTGGTTGATTGTGCTTGCAAGATGGTAGGTGAGTATGCTCTCACTTGGTGAAAACCTTGTGATCAGAAAACCAGACCCATCTTTATTTGTTAATTACCCTTCATGATTCGGTATATCGGAGTATCCTCTCCCCTTGCGCATTCATGCGATCCTGGGTGTAAGAGAAATGGTTACTGACTCTAGAACTTGGGCCTGTTCTGGTGGGAAAAAGTACTTACCCCAGGACGACTCAGACCGATAGCACCCTGACACCGAGGGACTTCCAGCCGGTATATAAAAGTGGGTTCTTGGGGAAAGCCCAAGAATCATGAGTGTGGTTCCGACGAGATGGATCTGAAAGGGGACTCTTGCCGCATGGATCATGCCCCACAAATAGAATGCCCGAACTAAAAACTATTGTGTAGTAAGCCAAAATCCTTCTATTTGCTAGCACAGCACCGATCGGTGTGAAGGCATCCACACTTTCACAGTTTGTAGTAGATGTGATCAGCTCGCCATGAGAGTTTCATGGGGGTTGGAAGCTTGGTTGGCCTGAGAAGAGAGTGCACTATAAGGGGGAGCCCGTGCAGCCAAGCTTCTGAATTCACACGCTCCAGATATGCGGTTGGGGAAACCCACGTGGAATCTAGTGAATATTGTCATGGCCTAACCTAAGATTGTACTTATTTGATGTGTGATTGGTTACATTCAAAACATTGTGCTTGTCAAGTGCTTGTTGGATTACTCAAACATTATACACAACATTCACAAATCTGGACACAAACAATCGACCTTAGGCAACTCAGACTTTTCAACAAGACATTAGAAAACAATCTCAGTCCTCATTTTGAACTTAGACTTGGCATTGTCCATCATAGTCCTCATTTGGCATCTAGACTTGGCATTGGTCATTTTCCTTAGTCAACATCTTCATTGTCACATTAGCATTTGGCATCCTTTCTTGACAATTTTATCACCGTGCATTAGTCATTTCCCTTGGACAAACGTCATTATCGCTTTGCATTTAACATCATGTCATCCACCACCTTGTTTTCCCTTCGCCAAGATATGGATAGGCTTGCTAGTAAAATTGAATACGAATTACTCTGTAGAGGTCAATACCAAGAAGCCTCAGACTTTAGGAGACAATTTATCCAAGCCGAAAATCAAGGTCCTTCATACCAACAACCCATCAGTCATAGTCCTCCATCCATCTACCCTCACTACCAAAATTCACTTAATACCATTCATGACATTAGTCCACAACAAACATCCATTACTCACCCTTATCCTAACTTTGACAAGGGAAGCCAACTGTCCACTAGTCCATTCCAAACCTCCATGTCATATTCTGACCCTTCACCTATCAATCCTGTCCAAGTCTACATCCCTTATCAACCATCTACCAACTCATGTCAAGTCCCCACATCATACCATACCGATCCGGTCCAAGTCTCCATGTCTTATTTCAATCAACCTTACACCAATCCAGTCCAAGACTCCATGACATATCCAGTCCAAGACTCCATGTCCTATCTTTGTCCCTCACATGCTAGTCCAGTCCAAGTCCCCATGTCACATCCTATGCCGTCACATCCTAATCCAGTCCAAGACTCCATGTCTTATCCTTGTCCCTCACATGCTACTTCAGTCCAAGTCCCCATGTCATATACTAGTCCTTCACATACTAGTCCAGTCCAAGTCCCCACATCCTATCCTAGTCCATCATTCATTCATCCTTTTCAAGTCATCCCCTCACAAGCCACATCTATTCATGAAAATTTTGTCATTGCTCAAAGTCAAATCCCATTGTCTAAACTTGAGGATACATGTCAAAATGAAAGCCCAAAGCATAACCTTATAATGTCACCTTCATGTCAAGAACAAGGTAGTCCATCCCATGACCCTATCTTAAACTCCATTCAGGGAGTCCTTCAAGACAATCATGACATCCAAAACACACCTATCCATGACAACCCCATCTTTGAACAAGACCCTACCATTGACCAAGAAGTCCAAATCCATGACAACCCCACCTTTGACCAAGACCCTATTGTTGACCAAGAAGTCCAAAATGATCCACTCCTTGACCTTTACGCCATTCATGATCAAACACTTTCCAATCCTATACAGGCCTCGACTATTGACAGTTTCCAAAATGAGACACTTGCCTCCATTACACACATAGACGATATTCCTCAAGCACAAGAGTATTCCAATATGGACATATTTGCAAATGATGAAGCTATAGCTAACTTCATGGGACTATATGATAATGACCATCAAGATGGTTTTGACATTGCTTTGGAAGCACCAATAGAATCATCTGAACCTGACATGTCACATGATCAGACCAAAGATATCAGTCAGGAATATGTCCAACATGAAAATGAAGCTAAGACACGTTATCACCTAGGGTCATCTATCTTTGTTAAAGCAGGCTTTCTCGCAGATGAAAATATTACAAGTGAAAGTGTCCATAGACATCATGATGGGTTAGCATCTTGCTTTCAAAACAAAAAATACCCCATCGCAAATAGAATCTGTCAAAGCATGCAATATCAAGGCAAAGGACTAGGCATACATGAGCAAGGCATTCAAGAACCAATACAACTTCAGGCAAATTACAGACATCAAGGTCTTGGTTATTCCTCAAACAGCAAATTAAACGATGTCAGTGGTACCTCCTTGATATTGGGGGCAACTTTGTCAGATACAAATGTCAAAATGGAGTCCATGAGAAATCCTTGTCATAAGGTTGTTGCCAACACTCCCTCCACCCACACCATGAACCGTCATTCTATCATGAATCAACCTCCCCTTTGGGACCAACAAAAAAAAAAGTCTTACAAGTCAAAAGATCAAAATCAAATGTCAAAGGCCATTGAATCAAACAAAAGGACAACTGGACAAATAAAATTAAAATGGATCCCAAAGAAAGAGGGATCAAACAAAGACATCAAGTCAAATACAAAAGTCAATCACAATGTGGAGCCACAAGAAAAGAGGACTCCCACATATAACACATGTCCACCTCCTTCAAAATGGTCGTCAATCAAGGCATATAAAAGTGTTGGTTCCAAAAACCATTCCTCCAAAATCCATCATCCACCATCCCAAGTTTGGAAAATAAAAAGTCATTCATCCAAATGTCCAAACAACCTTTCCACGTCTACCATCATTTGTCATAATCCTACATCTCGCCTAAAGTCCAAAAATCCTATGTCACAAATCCGTCACATCATGGCAACAACTCTTTACCACAAGGACTCTCATGGCACTCTATTGCGATGTGCATATTTTGATAAGGCCAACTCTAGTATCAGAAAGGATCACAATGACATCGATCAGTTGTATACAAGTGCTACGATCCTGACAAGAGAACTCCTGCAGTAAGGTCATTATTGGCATATTATGGCACCAGTCTCTACATCGGCACCGTCAATAGATTCAGAACAGTCAGTGGTTATCTAAAGCATCCAGGCTATCCACAAAATCAAAAATCAAAAAATCAAAAAATCAAAAAATCAAGAAAATAGTAAAGAGAAAAATTTCATCCAATGGTGAAAACCTGGCAAACAGGCGCCCTGGATAAGTACCATGATGAAAACTTGGCAAACAGGTGTCATGTGTAAAATAAATCATCTATGTGAATTTTTACACTTGGGGGCAAGTCGTCTCATTTCCCATGCCTTCCTCATGACATTGACATCCATCTAAGCCCTATCATTTCTGTCCATTTTCCCACCTACCTTGGTCTTGACATAAAACTGGCACACATAAATCATGCTTTGGGAAAAATCTTGACATGTCTATCCTTTAGTCATACACGATTCACGAAACATCATGTCATTGACCATCATAGTCTTATGATCCTTGTATGACGTAGTCCTTGAAAATCATATGACAATTCCCTTAGTCTCATGTGTCTCGTCTTTTACCAAGGCCACCTCCTATCCTTTCATGTCTGTCACCTACCTTGGCTTTCCCTTGTCAAATGGTCTAAGGATAATCATCATCCCATCTATCCCTAATCAAGTCATTCCAAATGCAACGAGTCTAATCCATACAAGCACATTATCCAAAACATTACTTGACTTCGTTCCTGGCCCGGCTGTAGACCTCGATACTTTCGTCACATTATCGTCATTGTCCTCACGTTGTTTTGGGATGCGTCCTTCCCACGTCAACAACGTTGTCATCACCTGTCAATTGGTATTCAGCTTGACTAGGGGTACAATCATGTTTGTCCTTGGATTCTCATGTGTAGGCATCAGTCATATGCATTTGTCACGATCATCTTAAACGACAAAAAGACAAAAACATCATAAAATGTCCTGAAAAAAGACAAAAAAATCATAAAATGTACTGAAAAAAGACCAAAAACATCGCAAAAAGTCCTGAAACAAAAGACAAAAACATCATAAAATGTCCTGAAAAAAGACAAAAAATAAAAATAAAAAATAAAAAAATCATAAAATGTCCTAAAGAAAGACCTAAACATCATAAAATGTCCTAAAGAAAAACACAAAAACATCCAAATCAATGTCAAAATCCTAAAAATGGAGTCAAAGTCAATCATGTCAGTCAGTCCATGTCATATGTCCGAACTACGTTGTCTCTGCGCATTTTCTACGTAGGCAAGACTCATATTTGAGCTCCCGAGACATTAGGTCAGTCCTTTTAGGTTTGTCAAAATAAAATCATGACACAATCTTTGGTCACCAAGACAAAGTCATTAGTCATGTCAAACTACGAGGTCAGTCCATTAGGGTTCATGGCATCACACTGACACACATGAATCTTTCCCAAATAAACAAAACTCATCATGACAATCATTAGCACAGCAAGACAATCTCATCGGCACATATCATCATGACAATATCGACATATGGCCAACACAAGTCAAACTCAGTCAAAACAAGTCAAACTTAGTCAAAACAAGCCAAATTATTGCAACCAGTCAAACTATCAACTCTTGGTTACCTTTCAGATGGGTCCTTCTGAAGAATAACCTCTATCATTTATGCCTTAGGATGTGTCCTTCCTAGGAATCGGCATTGTCATCTGACATTTTCAAGGGATCCTTTCTGACACTTAAGGATCATTCCTCTCGACAACAACGTTCTTTCAGATGTGTCCTTCTGAAGAACAAAACTCTGACATTGGTGCCTTAGGATGTGTCCTTCCTAGGCATCGTCCCTATCATTTGACATTTTCGAGGGATCCTTTCTGACACTTAAGGATCATTCCTCTCGACAACAACGTTCTTTCAGATGTGTCCTTCTGAAGAACAAAACTCTGACATTGGTGTTTTAGGATGTGTCATTCCTAGACATCGACATTATTCAGGATGTGTCCTTCCTGAATATGGCAACCTTCGGCATTTGTCATCTTGGCATCATTTAAATTTACATTGACACATCAATGCACTCGGCATC
>VDFB02066233.1:0-12494 GCA_007258455.2 Sequoia sempervirens
AATGATAGGAGAGAAATCCAATTAAAGATCGGTGCCTTTATCCATTGGGAAATAGAGTCTCTAGATTTAACTAAAGATGCAATAACTGAAACAATGTAATGACTTAATAAAGTCATCACAAAAGAGTTCCTTTTAAAATACATAGGCAAGCTAGGCTCTACACATACACTTAAAAAGACAATAGATAGTTGCAGAATATTAAGAGAGTCTAATTAGCAATCCTCAAGATACCCATACATTTCCTTTATTATATTGAAAAGATATTATGCAAAATCTTTGCACAAGTTTTACAAAATTTTGACTAAAAAACTAATCAATGGTACATCTAAAAATACATACCACACATAAGGAGACACTCTACTAAGGTTGATTTTACCTTTAATGACTCAATCTTCAATGTCTGTAAATGTTATTACAATCTTGGGATCAAATCCAAATCATTACAATACAAAAATGGTTATACCCAGAACTAGATATTGAAACCTAGGGTTTCTTGTGAATATTTATCTTCTACTACCTTTGCAATTGCTTCTCTCTAGAACAAGGTCTACACAAAAGCCTTCAACCCTTTACAATGAGCACAAAATTGCAATTTTAACTTCTGCAACATGTGAAGGAGGAAGGGCCAAGGATAGGGCTTGAAACCCTAGCAAATCACATGTAGACATGTGGACATCCAAATATGAGAAATCATGCCACACAAGTCCCAATACCCATGCCATGCCTCCACATTAATGAGCACACAAAAGTGGAACAAAATCCCCATAAAATCAATAATAAATCATGGTCAAGATTGGATCTCTGACATAAAGGAGACCTAAGAATCTTAAAGAAGTATGGGCACCACTTTTACCACTTGGAGTTGTTGAAAAATACATTTAAGATCATCATTATAGCCCCAATAATCAAATCTGGCAGTTGAGAAAGTTGTTGTAGTAGTAAGGGTGGAAAACATGAAGATCTCACAAAGTGTCCAAAACTCCAATTGGGTTCCGAACAAGATCATAGGAAAGAAAGAATTGTATGACAAATAGAAATTGGATTCGAACTATTAGGTCAAAAACCCAAAAGTCAAAATAAAGTCTAAAATCCCAACAAGGAAGAAAATCAAGTTCAAAAAACCAAAGCGGATCTATACTTTTGGACCCTTGGTCCAAAAGTCCAATCAGGTCCCAAAACCTCAATAAGAACAAAGTAGGAAGCAAAAAGAAGTTAGGAGCGGAAGTCCCGAACAAACTTGGACCATTAAAACCTTTGGGCCGAAAGTTTCATAGAGACCCAAAGTTCCGATAGGATCAGAAAGAAGATAGACAATCGAGATCAAAGATCCCAATCAGAGTTGGAACCTTTGGATATAAGGTCCAAAATTTCTTTTCAAACTTGAAGTCCTGACAATATAGAAATTAAAAAAAACACTTATGACTTTTTTGACCAAAAACGAACATGCCATGTGGCAGCATTTCGTGGGACGAATTGCAAAGAAAGGGTGAGCACGTGAAAAACATGCCATGTTGAAAGATTTCCACAAAAAGGAAAGAATTCCATGGACTCACAAAAAGGATGCCACATGGCATCATTTCCATGGATCTGGGTACTGAGAGGGAACCCATCGAAAGGCTTGGTAGAATTATGGAAAATGTGCCACATGGCATGATTTTCATGCCTCTATAGAAAGAAAAAAGGGTCTGGAAAGAGGGTGGACACACGGAAAAAATTCCACGTGGAATTACTTCCGCCTTCCAAAAAGGAATCCACAGAAAAACTTAGCAGGCTCATGGAAAGGATGCCATGTGGCATCATTTTCGCGTATTTGTGGATCGAGAAGGAACAAATGGAAAGGACTGGTGAATCTATGGAAAGGATACCACGTGGCATCATTTTGATGCATCCACGAAAAGGAGTGAAGCAATATGGAAAATTCATGCGGTCTTGTAGAAAACGTGCCACGTGGCAAGTTTTTAATGCATTTGCAGGAAGAAGACGGGCCCACCAAAAAAGGTTAGTGAACTCGCGAAACTTGAATCCGAAAATCTCATCAAGACCAGAAGTCCTAATGGGATGAAGGGAAAAGGTGGAAGTAGGTATTTAGAAAGGACTTTGACTTAGGTCCAAAAGCGCGATTGGGACCCGATGTCATGATCGGAATGAGGAAAGAAAATAAGAGAATAGGAAGAAAAAGTGAAATTGGATTTAGTCCAAATGTTTGATCAGGGCCCGAAGTCCCGATAGGATAAAGGAAGGAAAGAAGGGATGGGATGGGAGACAAGATCAAACTTGGAATTTAGTCCAAGTGTCCATTCAGGACCGAAACCACGATTGGATAAAAAAAAAAAAGAATAAGTGAAGATTGGAGACAAATTTGAACTTTTGGACTTGGTCCAAATATCCCTCCAGAGCTTGAATCCTCGAAAGGACTAGAAGAAGGAAAGGAAGAATAGGGAAAAATACTAACTCTTGGACATTATACAAAATGGGTTTTTGAACACAATCCAACAAAGGGATAATGCAACCACCTAAGGGACTTGAACATGATACAACAATGAAATTTCTCAAATTAGCCAAAATTATCGGAAGCATAAGGGGAAAATATAAAGTATTGCAAACTCATCCAAATTTTATAGGTGCTAACATTGGCTCTAGTTGGGGATGTGTGTCTCTTGCAAGCACAACGAGAATCCAAATCTTTAGGTAGTAGACCAAAAAAGGGGAACAACAAGAACCATGACTGAATTTCACAACATCATGACAAACAAGGTTCATGGTTGCACACAAGAACACAACATAAAATAACATATGATACAAAGGTTCAAAGAACCTCACATTAGGAGAATTAGTGCTTGAGATATTATCCATGAACTGGTAGCTCCATGAAATTTACATCTAGGCCTCTGAGGTAGAATATCCCTTGACCACATTCTTCAGTAATTTGATAGGGCCCAACCCATTGGGTTTTGTACATGCTTACTCTATTCAACACTAAAATCCCTACATTCAAAATTCATTTGGTGGCCTTAGGCCCCCCAAAAATGAAGAACCAATACTTTCCTCTATCAAAGAAAAACTTATTGAAGGAACTTATTTCTCTCAAACCATAGTTGTTTTATCACACTGTTGTAGCAAGTGTATCCTTCTTCTTGAAAGCACAAATTTGTGATTACCACTAAAAAAGTGAAGACTTGCTCCATTTTTGATCTTTCTATTGCATGAAAACCACATAACATAGGCCATCGCATTGTCATGCACTACATCCTTCAATTTTATGGTGGAGGGAAACATAACTTGAAAACTCATTTAATGATAATGGGTTTTACAATCCATAATGTTATGTCGGGCTTAGTTTTCGATTAGATTGTGTGAGAATTTTTGCATCAACGCTTCAATCAATAATCAGGAATCATCATCGATGAGAGCATAAGGAATTAAATGAACAGTTGCAGACCAAGACAAGAATAAAAAGGGGGGAGAGAGGAGGAGAAGAGAGGCTGGGCACAAGATTCAAGGAGACAAGATAGACTAACAAGAAAACTAAAGAGATAAGCACTCTAAAAAATAAACAACCAAGAAACTTAACTACCTTGACAATCAACACTATATATATATATATCAAACAAACAAACATAAAAACATAAAAAACAAGTAAAGAATTCTAAAAGAACAAATTAACAACCAATCAAAAAGAATCAAGAAAATATCTATGCAAGTAAATAAAAAAGAAAGAAAGAAAAAGAAAAACTAACAAGAGAAAGAATAAAGAATTAAAATAAGAGTAAACAAGAAAAGAAAAAAGAGAAAAAAGAAGAAAAAAACAAAGAAATTATACACAAGATAAAATATATATGAAAAGAAAACAACCACTAGAACTTAAGAGAATAAGAGGAAGGAAAAAAAAAAAGATAACAAGAATATATAATTCTTAAGTTCTAGTGGTTGTTTTTTTTTTCCATATACATTTTATCTTGTATAATTTCTTTGTTTTTTCTCTTCTTCTTTTTGTTTAATTTTATTTTAATTCTTATTCTCCTTTATTTAATTTACATCGATGTTTTTGATTCTTGATTGCTTTGTTAATTTTTGTTAGAATTCTTTTACTTGTGCTTTCTATGCTTTTATGTTTGTTTTGTTTGATTATATATATATAGTGTTGATTGTCATAAGTTTCTTGTTGTTTATTTTAGAGTGCTTATCTCTTTTTTAGTTTTCGAGCATTTTATCTTGTCTCCTTTAATCTGTGGTCTAACCCTCTCAATTTTATTCTTTGTCTTGGTCTATAGTTATTCATTTTATTCCTTATGCTCTCATCTGATGATGAATCACGTGAGGATTTTAAGCTGCTTGATGAAAAAATTCTCAATAATCTTAATCCAGAAAAATTGAAAACTCCTCATGTCAATTACATGAAACCATGGTATTTTCATATACCTAATGACTTCCTCAAATGAATATGTATGAAGCTAAGGTAGCGGAACAACTTCCTACACTAATCTTGAGAGGAGAATAATGTAAGACTTTATAGATCATTACAACGGTTATAGAAGCTTAAAAAAAAAAAAAAACATAAATCTCATGCATACCATGTGCAACACAGTGATTTACGTGGGGAAAACCCTTTTGGGAGAAAAAACCCACTCTCCAAAAGTTGTGCAATATATTATTCAAAAATCACAAAGATTATAATATATTTATAGATTAAGCTTCTCACAGGAGTATCACCAACCAAAGATCCAAAGGCAACACAACCGCTACAAAATCTCAGAATACATCACAATATGCAACCATAATACAACATCCTCATAAAATAGGGTTGCATTCTAGGGAAAGTCAATCCAACAAGATATCGACCATTAGATCTAAGACCTAATGATGAATGGTCCAAATTTATAATAATAATTTATATCAACATTATCAACAATACCTTATGTAATTGCAAGGTTGAGACACATTTTCCCAAATCTCCCACTTGTCAAACACCTTGCAAGAGAAATGGGAGGGTGTATAAACATCATATCTTAATTGCTAGGGGTTGAAAGGCCCATAGTCTCTGAACTTTTATGTGCTCACATGATTAGATAAAGAATAAGAAACATTCATCAAATTCTCTACCTTAACTAGCTTCACCCTACCATCTTCATCCATATCTCTAACAAAACGATATTGTACATCAATGTGCTTGGTCTTGGCATGAAATGTTGGGTTCTTAGCTAGAAATATCACACTGTGACTGTCACAATAAATTATCACTGCACCTTGTTTTGTTCCAAAATCTGAACATAGTCTCTTAGGCCAAATGGCTTCTTTACAAGCATGAGTAGTTTCCATATACTGAACTTCAATAGTGGACAAAGCAACCATAGCCTGTCGCTTACTCATCCAACTAATTGCACCACCAAATCATGTAAACACATAAGAACTGGTAGATCGTCTGCTATCAACATCACTTGCCCAATCTAAATCCACATAACCATGAATATCAAGGGAAATATTGTCTTCATTCAATTTACTATGATAATACAAGGAATACTCTAAGGTACTGCATAAATATTTGAAGACTCTTTTAACTGCATCTCTATGAACTCTACCAGGATTAGACATATATCTGGAAATAACTCCCACTTCTTGGGTAATGTATGGTTGTGTACAAACCATAACATACATGAAACTTCCAACCGCACTCTGGTAAGGCACTCTACTCATGTCTTTCATCTCTGATGGGGATGTTGGACAATCTGAAATAGATAACTTTGTTCCAGTTGAAACAGGAACACACAATGGTCTACAATCTTGCATATCAAACCTCTATAAAATTGAATTGACATACTTACTTTGGCCGAGCCATAGCTTTTTGTTCACTCTATCTCTTTTAATTTTCATCCCAAGAATGTGTCTATCTGCACCAAGGTCTTTCATTTCAAATTTAGTAGCAATTTGAGATCTTAGTTATGAAATCGTACCTTTCCCTTTACCAATTAATAACATATCATCAACATCAACTTTATAATAAACACAATGATCTAATTTAGAACGCTCAAATCCCAAACTCAACACATATATATCAAATTTCTGGTACCACATCCTAGGACTCTATTTTAGGCCATACAAATATTTCTTCAATTTGCAAACCAATTTACTTTTACCTTTCACCACATAGTGCTCTAGTTGTTTGATATAAATATCCTCCCCCAAGTCACCATGAAGGAAAGCAGTTTTCACCTCCATTTGGAATTGCAAGGTTGAGACAATTTCCCCAATAGAATCAAGGAAAAAAGAGAATGCCTCCAATTCACGTTGCAAAGAAAAACACCTTACTTAATCTTGTTGACTTGCAGAGGGAAAATCATCCTCTAAAAAATCATATTGAAAAATTTAAAGCATAGGCATATAAGAAACATGAGAAATCGACAAATTATCAACTTGGAGAGCCTATTGCTTCTCAACACCACTACAAGATGTATGTTGGGTCCAAGTGAAGTACTCAAAATTAGGGGAATTGGCATCCACACGATGAGAAGTTGTATCTTCATCACAAAGGAATGCCTCATACTCAAATTCACTCACTTTAGGGACCACAGACAACCAACACACCTTGGAGTCTGTTGATGGGTGTTTTTTCACTTTCTCAACACAGACAACACACGTATGTTATCTCTCTTGAAAGGTAATTTCTGCAACCAACTTTTAGAAATCACCCCAAGGTCTCTCAAGTGTCAAGTCATGACAGTGCAAGAATAAGTCGGTTGATTTTTGTGATTTGTTGGTAATCACAAGGGGCCTTTATAGTATACTAAGCATGGAGGAATTTGGATCTATAAATGGAGTTTCATAAAGTTTGGAAGTAATGAAAAGTTGTTGCAAGTTCAAAACAACAAGCTGAAACTCCTTTTAGTTCATTAGATTTGGCTTTACAATGATGTTGGAACTTGTCTTAAACTTCAAATTTTAAAGAAATGGAAAAAGGAGAAAAGGGGGAAGAAGTTTCCTAAACCTACAACTAATGATGAATAGTAACAATGGAGGATGCCACAGTGGACTGACATCCTAAAACTAAGTTCCACATAACTAGGGACAACCCACAGTCTCATGAAACTAGTGCAATCTTCAAAGGGTCATTGTAGATTTTTAGACTGTTCATTCACCTTTAAAGTATGAACAACAATTGAACTTAAGTGCAGAAATATAGGTAATGCTCATACTAACTTTACACAACCATTTATCATCAACAAACAACTAAAAGTGTGAGTTGGAAATGCATCAAACACAACAACATACATCCACCATTAAAGCACAACATAAACCACTAACTAAGAATAACTTAAAACTTGGAATAGAAAAGTAAAATTTACTACTTGGAGATAGAATCATGCACACATGAGAGAAATACACAAGAAACCATCAAAACAATGCTTTTCTCATATATTTTTGTGGCAACATGTCTTTACAACAACTGATCTCTCTCTTTGAAAATGAGAGGATGCCCCTATTTATAGTTTTCCAAAAGTGAAATGAATGGACAATATTTAATTACAATGAGTGGCATAGATTCATTCTCACTTAGGGTTTCACCTACCCCCCAATATATTACAATATAAAATAGACTTTTGTCTTTTTCCCTATTTCATCTTCTAGTCTATTTTGTCTTGTAGCTACTTCCAACCTTTACAACTATTTCAACAAGTATTCATCATCTATGATAGGTTTTCCAGCCTCCTTTTGTGTTGTTGCATATTCTACAAACTTGTCAATCATGGCTAACAACTTCTTTTGTTCAGAAAGCTCAGATTTAAGGATTTGGAAGGATATCTTTTTGAATCTTTTAGTGACTTGATCCCATTGTTTGGTGCACTTTGGCGTAGCCTTGATGACTTTATGATTTATCCCCCATGACATTAAAAATTTTTACACCCTCTGAGGTGATTAGTCCCCCGTGATGCTAAAATTTTGTACACCCCTTGAGGTGATTCGTCCCTCATAATGTTAAAATTTTATACACCCCTTGAGGTGATTCATCCCCTGTGACATTAAACTTTTTTACACCCTCTGAGGTGATTCGTCTCTTTTGGTGTTAAACAGTCCCCCGTGATGTTAAAATTGTATAATCTCCCTAAGGCATGATTGGAGAAATAGTCCATGGATTTGGCATAAAGCAACTTTTTAATTCATGAACTTGAGCATTTTTACATGGCCACCTAGCATAACACAACTTTATTACCAATCGAGCCATGTGTATCATGAGTAAATTAGCATAATGCAACTTTCTAGGCTTGTGAAACCCATCATATTGCATGGTCACCTAGAATAAAATAGCTTGCTAGTCAGTGGATATATGTAGCTTATGAGTGATTTAGCATAATCCAACTTGCTAGTCCTAATGAGAGCACCATTTTATCTAACACCATATTCGATGGATAGTATTTGGTATTTGAGACAAATTTAAGGCTAAGGTCTATTTACCTTACCGACTTGAATCCTTTTTAGTGTACTAACCCTGTGTTTGTATCTTATTGTTATTGTTTGTGTTATGTGTATACCTTGTGTCTTTTTTGTGTTTGTATTATGATGGCATTGTGTAGTATTTACATTATACTTGCATTATGTTTTGTATCTTCATTGTGTACTCTTTATGTTTGTCATGTTGCATTGCACCTCATGTGTTTGTTTTCCCTTGTCCTTACATTGTTTTTCCATAAGATCTTGAGATCAGGGGCTAGCACATCCCCTAGATTCAATGCCATCATATCTCTTCAATGTTTGGACAATTGAACCCTTCTTGGATTACCCTTAATTTAATGTGAGTCTGAGTGTAAGTTCATACTCTCACTAAAGTGGAGGATAAATGTAGCATCAAAAAATTTCACCCTTGACAATATTGCACTAGGTTTAGCCCCCCTTATGTGCTTGGACCCAATTGTGCATTTAATTTTCCTATTTTACAATAATATTCAAAAATTGAATTGGGAATAAAGAGTTAACATCTATTTTCCAATACTTACAACCCCAAAATAAGTCTAGACTGGGGTACTAGTGCCCTTGTCTAGCCTATTCTGGCCCCAATTCAAATATTTCGGTGCCAAAATTTTAACATTTAGAAATTCAAAATCATTTGTCAGCTATTGGTAATTAATTTACAGGAAATTAAAGAATAACATATAAATACAAGTATTTTTTCACCATTTCTAATCCTAAGCAATCCTAGTGAGATCAATTCAGCAATTGAGTATCCTATGAGCACTCAAGAGGAGAATTAGCATAGTTATAGTAGCATCATTTCATTCAAGAATCATGTTAGTAATGCATCATGTTTTCATGTGAATTTGTTTATGTTTCATGTTTTTTTTTTGGTGAGAACTAACACTTGTAGGACTTAAAATCAAGCATGTGTTTCTCCTTGAAGGTGATGAGTACTATGACTTCAATCCATTAAGGAATTTAGATTTGAGTGGTAAGTTTTTGTCATTGTCAATTTATCACTTGTTTGTCATTTAGCATTTGACATCGATCGAGGGTAGGCTCTCTTTTACATCATCATAACCATTTGGAGGTAGAAATATGAAAATATGGTTTGAATTAGGAAATCCCCTATAGGGAACAACCCTTTCCATTGTTTCTTGTGTGTAGGTTGTAGATATGAGGAAAATTCGGATGGGATTGAAGACCTAATAGTTCATTCAAACATTCAAGTCCTACAAGTCAACAAATTAGGGAAAGTGGATTTTATCGGCAACAGACAAAGTTCCAACACTGAGTCCAGAGGAGGGAAGTGTATAGATAGGGACCAATAGGAGACTAAAATATGATTATGAGTATTTTCATTTCCAATTCTAAGTTTCCAACGCCCTATCCAACCATTTCAAGTTCAAATTTATACGTCAGGTTCCTCTATGTCTACACTCTTTTTTTAAAAAATTGTTTATGTCTCTATGTTCTATTTTTTTCAAAAATCACAACAATTCATTGCATTTTCATAGTTAACCTAGGTAAATATTTGCATTATCAAATTATATCAACTAACAATCAATTAATCACTATCAACACACGCAAAAAATCCAAAAGGACTAAAACCTCGATCCATCATTATGGCTCTTCCATTAAGGTTAGTATCCAAGTGCGTGTTCCAAATCACTTTTAGTCCTTTCCCTTGTGATATTGGAAGAAATTTGATTTAGACCTTAGATCCCTTTTCCCACATCACATTTTGTATAGGTACAAAATTACATGAAATAATAGGTGGATCGACATAAGATGGAGCATACCTTTTGAATTTATGATTAGGTATTATTATATCACTAGCCTTACAAGTTATCATCCTTGTTACAAGATGGATAAAAAAGCATGGACCTTATCAAGTGGTGCAACACATCAATGAGGTGGCATACATACAAGTACACTCCCAAACTCTTCAAAAATCCACCTAATTTTCATCTTCTACCTCAAGAAAGTGATTGGGCATGCTACAAGAGTCTCAACAAAAATACCCACATTAGATGAGGAGGAATCTATCATTTTACAACTAGAGGCCATGTTGGATTAATGCACCAAGTAGCTTCACACTCATTCTATATTAAGGATTTTTTAGTCGAATGAAAGGGTTTGTGACCTATATCTGCATAGGATCTAACCTACACTCTCTCCAAGTTTTCTTATTTCAACATTTGAGGATAAATGTTTTTGAAGGAAAAGATAATGTTACAAACGACCCCTCTTTTATAAGTATTAGTTATTAGTATTGTATTGGATGCATATGCTTTGTAAGTCACCCATATGGTAAATTAGAATATAGTTATGTATCTCACATGCATGGACAATATTAGTTATCTTTAGCAAGAAGGACTCTTTTTATTGTAATAACTTCCCAAGTGGAAGGTATCTGGGATATTTAGAATTGAAGTGTATGTTCTATGGGGAGGTTCTCCCTTTAACTCGCACTATGAAGATAATACACTGAATTGTATCAATCTATTTTCTATGTATATCTATGTGCATTATCTTTATTTCTATTGTAGGTTCCTCATGCCAATCAACAATTCTCAAATATATATAAATTAAATTTTGAAACATGAATCATAATGTACTAGAACTATAAATATTGGAACATCACCTGGCTATCGTCTCTCAAACTTTGATGTTGTTTTGTCCATGGCTTTGTGTGGATTTATTTTATGAATGATGGTGTGTGTTAGAATAATATGATATATATTATGATGCTTTGGTGTGTGGAAATGTGAAAAGTATTTACTTTTGAAATTATGAATGCATTTTATTTTGAAAGTATGCAAGATAGAACAAAATAGAAGTATTGATTTAATTATTGCTTTGATTTATATCTCTATATTGGTTACTAATACAATTTCGTTGTTGCACGCATGAGTGCACTTGAGTTGCAGGTGGTCGAAGACCAAGAGTGTGATTGAGGAAAGAAGGCTAGCTTCCCGATAGGGTAAAAGAGGAAGAACTCTCGGTCACACACACAACACCTAGAATCATATAGTTGCATTTAGGCAATGTCTATTCTAATTGGATTGCTTTGAATTATTTGCAAAATAAATAATAAATGGATAAAATAAATAAATAATAAAATAATAACATAAATGTAATTTAATTATTAATTGTAGCTTTAAAGGATTTATGGTTTTAATTCTATTTAAATGGTGATATTTAAATAATGAATTAATTACAAATTAGATGGAATACTTGTTTGAGGAGTAAGTATTTTTAAATTACCTTCTAAATCTTTTGTGCAAGAAATTGTAAATGATTTCCTATATTTTCCTATTTATAAATTTGAAATTTAAAATGCATATATATTCTTAATTATATTTAAGTTAAATTACAAGATTAGGGTTAAATGAGAGAAAAGAAATTATTAAGAATAGGAAAATACATTCCTGTGAAGAAATGGTTCTTGAAATTTCTTCTTGAAAACACTTTCCTCTGTAAGTTTGTTTTGGGGGGGGGGGTATTTTAATGGCTGCCAAGAAGATGTTTCATCTATCAATTTCGAAGGATTGGAAGGAATCTTTGGAGAATTAAGAAGGAAATTAAGCAATCAGGAAGGCAGTGAAGGAGGAGAACTTTTCCAGAAAACTCAGCCAGGAGGAGGAAGGAAGGAATTTTGAGCATCTTCAGCTGGAGGTTTTTAACCAGGTTTTTCATTCTCTTTTTCTCTTGTTGAGTTACAGAAAATAGTTTAAGAAATTGACTGTAAGAATTTGTGGAATTGCATGCAAACCGTATTTTAAATTTGGGAAAAACTCTTTTGTCTGCTCAGCTAAATGTTGTCCAATTTGTCCATATAAGTCTAAGGTTTTCCCTCTTTTGCATTCTGTACATTGAGATTCTGCTCCTTATTATTGATGAAATCTTTGGGAATAAAGAAATATAAACTCAAATTTACATTTTTGTTTTGTGCATATATATATATATACATATATGTATACACACACAAACACACATATATATATATATATATTTAAACACAGAAAGATTCTATGTGTATTATTTTT
>VDFB02066234.1:0-15069 GCA_007258455.2 Sequoia sempervirens
AGCCTTGCCTGCCAAGTCTTCTTTTTAGAAGGCCCCCCCCAAAAATCTCCCGTAAGCTTCTAATTTTGTTTTATTTTTATTCTTTTATTTTTCACCATCTCATCACAGTTTACATGTAAAACTTTCTATCCTTTGTGATTTTCTCTTTCTATATCGTCAATCCTCATCTGTTTTAATATTCCTTTTTATTTTTATTATTTTATCTTCTATTACTACCTTTTCACATTTTAGTTCAAAAATCTTATTTCTCTATTTCAAATTACTTAATTAGAAGAATTATCTTTTCTCGCTTTATTCACCTTAGTTTGCAAAATCTTATCTTCAAGATTTATGGGAAAACATGTTTTCTTCCATATCCAAATGGTTATCTTTCCAACTTTCATTTTGCTTTTACTATTTATCATTCATATCATTCTATTAAAATTTATTTTGTTTTGAATTACATTATTTTCTCCCATTTGACAATTACCCCCATGAGATATCCAATTAAATATTAATCTAATATTTTACAAAATTGGCTTATTAATTATTGTTTAAATTTAAATTTTATTTGAATTATTCCTTTAGCAATTGTAGATTTAATTAACTAATTATACCATTCCATTTAACTATTAATTTCACCCCACAATACATTAATGCAACAAAACACAATAAACACTTACTCAAATACACGGAAATGACATGACCACTGAACAAACAACTTACTTGGATGTCAAGAACAATCAAAATGGAGGGACACTACATCCTTCCCCCCTTAGACATCGACTTACTCCTGGAAGTCGAGCTCAAAAATAAACACGATGAAACAAGTAAGAACATTATCAATAATCATTTAAGAAAATTAGGTGACATCAATAGAAAAGAAACAATACCAAAAAAATGGAGGCAGACTTGCAACAAACCACAAGGATGGGGTGACGAACTAGTTTGGGGAAACTTTCTTGTTAGCTCCTATTTTCCACATCAACCCATTGGGTGGTTTATAATGCTCGCCCTATCGACAATCTTGGGGTGGAATCAAGGCTTAGTCCTGCAGCTGCACAACCAAACATTGGCTGTATATATATATATATATATATATATATATATATATCACAAGCAAGCTGTGAAATTACCATGGGCTTTTCATTGATAATACTATATTATCCCTCCCACCAAAACACACAATATTCAGAAAAATTCAAATATTTCATAACAATTTGCTACATATCAGTTAGGAGAATGTTCACATAATGCTCCTAACCTTAAATCTATTTCAAAAGCTATCTCATAGGTTGATTACTAGTTGACATTAGAAAATATCTATCTCTATAAATAACAATTCTATTACCTTAGTTGCTAAGTTTCCGATCCAATTACCTAGAAATCATTAACTACCATGAAACAAAACACATTAGTGTCAAAATTTCAAGCTAATTATTTAACTTAAAATGTTATAGTTTCATAAAATTAAAGCATAATTATCTACCCAAATGCACCTTTTTACCAATACTCATCATGTTCACACAAAGCACTCCACCTCAATCATTATTCATCAAATCTCACAAAAATTTCAACAAAAAGTACCAAAAAAAAAAATTTAGCCCCTTCACAAATACAAGAAATCATAATCCATCACTCCAAAATTATAAAATTGCAAATTATTCCATGCACACTCGATGCATACTTACACATGACTCATAAAATTGGAAACCACATCATACAACAACACAAGAATCCATAATGCATCCCTGACATGAAGGATATCAATGCATTGCGCACTACACTGAGGGTCCTATCCTTTCCCATCAAAATCCTGCACCATCGACTCAACACTGGCTAGCCAAAGAAACTCAAGTTCACAACAATGACAAAAGAAAAGTGGAAATACAGGGCTTAAGGGTCTAAAGCATGAGGTTACATAGTGAGCACGCTTTGAATTGCCGATTAATATGAACCTAGGCTCACGATACCATGTTGTAATGCTTGGCCAGGTGCGAAACCCATAGGACAACTAAAGCAACAATTACCGCACAATTTTTTTAAAAGTAACACTAACATACATGAGATGCACAATAAGTTATGACATGAAAATTCATTTAAACAAACCCAATATCACTTACGTCCCTTGGGGTGCACGAGGATACATTACGAAACTTAATTCCATACATCAATGATAAAGAATGAAAGCCAAATTTAATCCATGAAAAAGCATACATATAAAACCATCAATAAGAAACCATTCACTTAAAAAAAATACAACACTTTGAATAACACCTGATATGGATCCATATCCACACAAGGTTTACCAATGATAAAATATTACATCACATCCTTTTCATTACTTTACACTGTTCAAGTCTTACAATGATACAAACATGTTTCCCAATATGGGTAGGAACCACATGACAAGATAGAATGATACAACTCTGGAGTCGCTGCAACAGCACCAATCCGCACCTCTCGATCCTTGATTGGGGACCCAATGGGGTGCTTAGCATGTTCCACCCGACCACGTGGGTCCAAAGACCCACCCCCCATGCTAAGGAGTTGACAAGAAAGAGACCTCAACCAAGAACATCCAAACAGGGAATCACAAGACTCAATGTCATACAAAATTATCATAAAACTCAAGGATTACAATGACATAATCAACAAAATCCATGAGCCCACATAACAACTTAAAGTCATAAATCTCATCACATTAAACAAAGCAATAACCAGTAAACAAGTAACCAAAGGATGATCATGAAACATTTCCAAATCAAACTGAAATAATAAATAGAATACAATTCCAGAGGCAATAAGGAAGCAAGATAAACAGGTGACAAGGAGAGAGTGTCATCGCATAGCTCTCATGGGATCTCCTGGCCCTTCCTCCAACTTGAGGCACCGGCACCCATCTATGGATCTCCTGGCTCTTCCTCCTACTTGAGGCGCCGACACCATAGGGTAGCTCATGCGGACACCATTCCAAAGGCAACAAGAAACAAGGCACAAAGGTGTCTAGTGGAGAGTGTCATCGCATAGCTCATGGGATCTCCTGGCCCCTCCTCCAACTTGAGGCGCCGACACCCATCTATCTCGGCTCTTCCTCCCTACTTGAAGTGCGGCACCATAGGGTAGCTCATCGCGGAGCCGATAATCTCTCATGAAGGCGAGATTACAACTTTACCCGACCATGGCCTTCTCGATCTATCATTAGTCTATAATAGCTAATGCATGGCGAGGTAGCTATCTAATATTTTTTATCTTGTGTGTTTTACTACCCATCCCCTAAATTCTATTTTTAGGTTATCACTTGTTTAACTACTCTTACGTGGGTTCTCCTGTGCACTTCCTCTTACGCGAGGCGCTGGCCCCCACGAAGAGCCACTCTCCCTAAAGACCCAACAAACATCAAACCAAAATCCAAGGGTTGTACAACATAACAAGAACATAAGGTCACAACAGAGAAACATGTGTGGCATTACCCATCTTGCTATAAACACATAATCAAAGTCTCAAAAATTCTCGTACAACCCTTTAAAAATCATGATACCAAAACACTTGCCACAACAAGGGCACATAAAAGGAGAAACATTGACCAATAATAAAAACAAGCCTTTCGAAGACTCTCAAAAAGTTTACACTAGGGTTTCCCCATCAAAGAACTGACAACAATAATTGCAAGACCTCAAAGAACTATTTTCAATTCAAATATAATGAGTGAATACATCAAGAAGAGAACAACTCCATTCAAACTACATCAACAACTTTGATACGAACTAAATCAGAAACCCAAGGGAGACCTCTATTTTCTCCTCTTAGGATACCCATTACTCAAAGAACTTTCAATTTGACTCATTAACAACTCAATCAGAACCATCAACCATGACAACGATAACATTAACCAATTTACCACTCAACTCAAAAGACACCCAATAAATCAACATGAACAACCAAACCATAATCTTCCTAAGCAAACAATAACCATTTCAAGAAGAGTTCCACTTGCATAATAGCAACCCATTTAACCAATTTCACCAAAAATCCTATACTAAACACATTATTTAAAACATACCCAAAGTAAATTAACACACCATCTGATAAACAATTATATAAGAGGTCAACATTTAAAAGATAAACTACTTCCATCAACAACACATTACTACACATGTTTTCTTCATAACTATAACTATATCATTTCCATAATATTCTAATGTTTACCAATTCTCATTATTTAATTTAATCATTTAGTTTTAGAACCAAAGCGAACGTTCTACTCTAACATTTGAAGTTTGCAAGCATATGGATAAATGGTGTCGTAACATTCGTATATTGATCTTTTCAAAAGATATAATCTTTCATTCCATGTAAGTATGCAAGCAATAGTTTAAAGAAGGTTTAACCCATGCATGAAGTATATACATATATATGTGATTGCTTCTCTTATAACTATAAGCTATCTTTTGATTAAGGTCAAATAATTTCATAAGGTAATTTTCTAGTAATCATTGTATGGAAACTAAATTGTCAAAAAAAAATAAAAAAATTTGAATATAAGAAATCTAGTTAGATTGAATTAAGAATAATCAAGGACTAAGATTTAACTCAAGCCTAAATATAAGAAGATAATAAGATGCCTATCTTATAACCTTTCAATTTATATTCTATAGTTAACTTAACATTTTCTTTCTAGACCACTAACTTTTCTACTATAATTTAATTTCATATAACAAAGCAAATTTAGCTAAACAAAATTCATCTAAACTAAATACAAAGAACCAAGACCCACGCCTATACCACATACAAGTACTGCTGCTTTGACAGATTGTGATTATCATCAAAGAGTTTATTTAAATCTATACACCCTACCATGTTCAAGTGTGCCGCTGTGACAGGTTGTAATTAGAATCCAAGAGTTTGTTTAAATCTATACATCCTACCATGTTCCAGTGCGCCGCTATGACAGGTTGACAATGAAATCATAGAGATTATTTAATTTACTATGCCCATGCAAGTCTAAAAGTTGCAGCTGTGATGGGTTGCCCATGGTTTCAAGGAGGCTACTTAATTTTGTACAATGCCTCAACTCAAAACGCTGTAACAGTGACAGGTTGCCAAGTATATTAGAAAGTGGATATTGGAATTTGGAAATATCGCCATCTTCTTGCATTATTGTCAAATCACAAATGTTATCCCCAAGACTGAAGGGAAAGAGAAAGGTGCGGTGCAGATACGTGACTTAAGAGTAGGAGAAATAATGTACAACTTTTTTGTTTTGAACTAGACGCATTTCTGTTTGGTGGCGAGTTTCTAGAGGCGTGCTGAAGTTTGAAGTTTGGAAATTAATCTTCATCAATATCAACGGAAAGCTCTCTATTATGTTAGTAATTGATAATATTTTATTTTCAAGTGTTGGAACTGTGATAGAATGTCAGAAGAAACAAGTAGGATATTTAAATCTTTAAAATTTCCTATTAAGTTGGAGCGCCGCAGCTAAGACAGGATGATAATGAAATCAAAGAGATTATTTAAACCTTAAAACTTCCTATTATAATCTTGGATTCTATTATACAACATTAAACTTGCAGGAAAGAGATGTTGCAATGGCGTGCCCAGAGGAGACTGACCCTTATCCTGACAGCTATAGATAAAGCTTTTAGAGGAGACATAAAGGAAAATAACTAAAACGCAATCCCCAACATAATGAATATCATGCCAGAGGAAAAAACCATTGAAATAAATATGCGGCCCACACCACACACATGGGTAAAAGTCACAAGTCAAAAATCAAACATGCAAAAGGTTATTCAAATTCCCTCAGATTACACATACACTGGGTACCAAATGAAATTCCTCAAATGTTAAATGCAGAGATGAAAAAAAATGCTTATGCTGGATTACAGATTGACCAAGATAGAACTACATGACAAGTATGCCCGATCGGTATCATTGAAGCTCTGAGGAAACTAAGCTAAGGTGGTTGAGGCAAAATGTCATCCGGAAGACAAACACTACTGAGAGGGCTCCTGTAATGTTAAGGAAGTAATTCACAGATAATATTTACACACAATAATCACTAAAATGTATAGTATGAGAGAGATTGTTGCTGATGCGAAATGAAACAATTCTAGAAAGTAGGCTCGCACGGTATTAGTCTCAAGGTATGCACGTTCATCCAAAGCATTAAGGATGTATGCAAAAAAAGTGGAAGCAATGACAAGGCACCCGAACCATTTTGACAAAGTTCTTCCAATAAATGTGGCCTCATGGAATCGCCATGGTAGCCCTGTTGACTCTTGAATTACAGAGTTATTCATGGGAGCAGGAACAAGACATTACCTAATGAGTAACCCTACAAAGATGTCTAAATTCATACGCAAACAGAGGGACCCTATGCTTGGTTGTTTTTTATCACTTGTGAGAAGTTATCTAAATCGTTCTCTATGAGAAAGGGAGGAGAAGATCATAGCGTACTAAGCAAATCAAAATATGCAAGGCATAGAATTACTTAGTCAATGGCTAGATACAGCAATGACCAAACTTATTTCAGCCTAATGCATCGATTATCACATATCCTAATCAACAGATTTCATGGCCATAGCTTAGAACAAAAATAACGAAACAAATAGATAGACTCTAATAGCATACAGATCTTGCTTAGAAAAAAAAAATGAAAGAACAGAGAGTAAGAGGGATAGAAAGTCCATCGTTTCCTTTAGAAAAGATATTCCAAACAATTCTATAGGTCTTACCTTTATCAATTCATCTGAAAATCCATCGATGGCTTCTTTTTTTTTGAAGGTAATGGTTGATGACTTGCTCCCTTTGTTCTTGGATTTTTCCTTCAAGAAAATATCTTCCTCCTCCTCCTCTCTCCAACCAAAAAATATTTTCATTCCCCTTTCCGAACAGATCGACACACCCCCTGATCTCTGAGCCTTGCCTGCCAAGTCTTTTTAGAAGGCCCCCAAAAAATCTCCCATAGACTTCTAATTTTGTTTCATTTTTATTCTTTTATTTTTCACCATCTCATCATAGTTTGCATGTAAAACTTTCTATCCTTTGTGCTTTTCTCTTTCTATATCGTCAATCCTCATCTGTTTTAATATTCCTTTTTTATTTTTATTATTTTATCTCCTAATACTACCTTTTCACATTTTAGTTCAAAAATCTTATTCCTCTCTTTCAAATTACTTAATTAGAAGAATTGTCTTTTCTTGCTTTATTAACCTTATTTTGAAAAATCTTATCTTCAAGGTTTATGGGAAAACACATTCTCTTCCATATCCAAATGGTTATCATTCCAACTTTCATTTTGCTTTTACTATTTATCATTCATATCATTCTATTATTTTATTTTATTTTTGAATTACATTATTTTCTCCCATTTAACAATTACCCCCATGAGATATCCAATTAAATATTAATCTAATATTTTACAAAATTGGATTATTAATTATTGTTTAAATTTAAATTTTATTTGAATTATTCCTTTAGAAATTGAAGATTTAATTAACTAATTATACCATTCCATTTAACTATTAATTTCACCTCACAATACATTAATGCAACAAAACACAATAAACACTTACTCAAATACACGAAAACGACATGACCCCCAATCAAACAACTTACTTGGATGTCAAGAACAACCGAAACGGAACGACACTACATGTATGCATTTCTCCTTTGAGAAGCACTTTAAGGAAATTGTGGCTTCCTTCCTACGTGGTGTAAAGTGGCCTATCATGTCTTCTTACTATATCAAAAGTGATAGAAAAAGAATGATCCCATTCTGGTAATAAAAGAAGACCACTTTTCCTTACCAATTCTCTTCCCTCTTCAGCTATGATATTCTAAAATTTTTCCCTCATTTCTTATCGAACTTGGGCTTTAATGACCTTATTGGAAATTGAGGGTTCAAGCTCCTTTTCTTAGCAATGTTGTTAACATATTATTCCGTCTTTTCCCTCCATACAAACTCCATGAAAGCAGGCGACTTGATGATTGAGTCATCGTCATTGAATTTATTACATGCCTCTAGCCTAACTTCATCTATATTATTCATACTAGTTAAGTCCACCTTGCTCAGTTTAAGGCCCATTTTTTGTGGTACTATCTCCCTAGGGGGGAAGGCATACCTTGTTGCATTTCCTATCATCATCAGAATTTTCAGGATAATCCACCAAACCACTTGACTCTATCCTTTGCTTCTTTGGAGGTGGCTCCTTGGTGGTGATGACACTCTTGGCAGTGAATCAAGTTCAATAACTTGTGGAGCATCATGTCTTGGAGGAGAGAATAGTGGAAATTAATGTGTAGGTGAAGGAACTCTTGACCCCTCTAATTGAGTAGGGGTGGTTACTATTTGTTTCTCTTTCACCTTGTCCTTCTTCCTTGTAAATACTAATATTCTATTTGAAGGTTGGTAGGTAGGTCTTTCCTCTATCTTAGGGGCTTTCCCCTTCCCTTGTTCCTCCTCTATCACAACTTTTCCCTTTTCTTGAATTAGCCTTTCCTCCTTTAACTTCCCAACAACTTGCTCAAAACTTTGAATCACATATTCAACTCTCTGAATTTCATCCTTGATATCCTTAAGAGTTAAATATCTTGGATCTTTTATCTACATTTCCTTCTCCAATTTGTTAAATTAAATCCACTTCACTTTATTATCATCCTGCTTTTGGAAATCAAAAACATTCATGATCATATCCTCAGGAAAGTAGAAATTGTGGATAAGTTTAGAAATTTTGATCCTTGCCTTTAGCCCTGTCATGAAACCTTTAGGATCATGATTCCTTTTTTTGACCCTCTTCATTTGAAATGGTTTGAGTATTTCAACAATGTTACTCCATCCTCCCTCAACCATATTAAAATAAAAATAAGTAGTGTATGAAGGGAAAGAGGTTCCCTTTGATTTCACAGATGATTATTTTCCACATCACCTAACTACCACATCACTTCAAGAAAAACCAAATCTTAATGGCACATCGATCGAAAGTATATGGGGTGTGACACTTGTGCCATAAACCCTAAGAATTGTATAACTCAGGTAGGGGATCACATCTCCCCAATTGTGCTCAATTTTCAGGTTAGGTCTCCTCTCTTCCGGTCTCAAGAAATCATGTAGGGAAGTAGGGATCCTTGGCATATTCATGATCAAAGCACTCTTCATTTTGGAGGAAAAAATGTTCTCAAATACCACAAAGCAAGATTCCTGATCATCTCTTTCTAAGAGGCAAGTCCAACATTGGATAGGTAAGTCAATTCCATCCTCTGATTTGACTAATGTCATGTCTTTACCAAAGAATCTATTTCCCTTGTACAAAAACATATACATGAGTAAGGAATACCACCAAAATATTAACGCATTCTCACCATTCTTCAATGCAACCAAACCCTTATGTATCATTTCTTCCAAATATGATGCAAATTCATAAATGGTATTGCATGTGGGATTTTGAATATGGGCAGCCATGTACATTTTAGCCATAGGCATTCTTGTGACTAGATCAAAACCCAAGATTTGGCACAAGGAATATAAGGTTTATTGGAAATATAGCACAAAGTAATTGATAGGGAAAGGCTCTTTATCAAATGGGCCTAGGATGATTCTTCTTACCTATGCAAATGCCAAAAAATGTTGCAATACTAAGATCTTGAAAGCGTTCCTTACTTTCTCATATTCATCTCTTAGTGCTTTTCAATCAATCTTGACCATGTCTTCACTCCATTCAGTCAACTTGAAGACCTCAACTATTTCCTGTTTGGTAATCCTTACCATCTCAATGCCATCACAGGTTCTTATAACCCTAGAAATTGGGTCATAATTGACTAACACTTCCTTCAGAAGGTCAACATACATGTAAAAATTTGGCACCACTAGTTTACCCATGTCCAATCTCCAAGGGTTACATATAGGTATACCATAATTCCTATTTCCAAACCTGTAATTGAATTGTGCCCATACAGTGTACATAAATGTGACATATCTGATGGTATATTACTTGTCAATAATACCTTTTGTAATCTTAGGGCCTCAAAATAAAATATGACCCTTGGGTTTATCACTTGTTAATGGTTTTAATTGATCAAGGAGGTCCTAACAAAGGGGTTTTTTCTTTTCTTTTGATCCTAAGGCTTGGTCTCGTGGGGGTGCCATGGTAATAGGGTTTCTTGCAAATTAGGGTTTTATTTACAGAAAACTAAGAGATTACAACTAGGGAACTAGTTTGACACAAAGAAACAACAAGACTAAACAATTTAATTGTTCAATTGAACATCAAACCTTAAAATAAATGCAAGAAAACAAGCAATTCTATTGATATAATGAAAGAGCAAGCACTTTCAACAATTTTTTAAGCAATTGAAGCACAGGTTGTCTATTTTTACTTATGGTTTTATAGACACTTTGAAAACCCTAATTTTTGGATGCTAAACGAGCTTGAATGCACAAAAATAAATCCTTAGTTACTTTGAAAGCTTTTTTGAATTGAAATTATGCTTTAAAACAAGTTCTTATGGTGTTAAATTAGTCAATTTGATAGTTCATTGTCTTATCTACCATTACTATTCACTCACATGAACTAGAACAACTCGCTTAGCCTCAACTTCAAACTTCAAATTCCAACCATTGATCTTGCAATGAGATGGATTGATGCACAACCTAGATTTAATCAAACAAGTTTGAAAATTTGATTGTGGATGACCCTTGCCACTGACCCATAAAATTATGCCATGTGAATTCATTTCCATGTTATCTCATGGGCTCCACTATCTCTATGAGCTTTGAAGATGACTAGGTGTCATTCTCTCGCCTACTCACTAGGTTTAACATGTGCACATCTTGTGGCAATAGGGTGGTGGGGAAAAACCCAAATTGAATCTGACACCTCCAACATACATGCCTTTAACCTTTCAAGTCATTTTCCCAAGTGTTTATCCCTCCAATCAGATGGACGAACAAGATTATAACATCTTACCTTGCATATAACTTTGTGCTCAAATGAATCCTTTAGAAGCTCGATAGTTAATGTCCCTTAATATCATATCAAAATATTTCCAAAAATATTTCACATCCCATTATAGTTCCCTTGATGGCTTAGATCGTGCCACATGGTGCCTCCTCGTTTCCCTGCTAAAAGATGAAGGTGTTGGTGGGCCCCCTGTGGGCTATCAGGGAAGGGATTAGATTAACCCACAACATTCTATCATAGCCATTGATCAGCTAAGGCTTGATATTCACTGCTTTGGAAAGATGATGGGCCCCACGTTGAAAGAGGAGATGTGCCACCCACCTGCCAACCCATTGGTATTGTTTAATGAATATTATATTAGTGCGGTCTAACGAGGAACAGTCAGGATGCAATCAGAAGATCCAATCGCTTCCGTTAAGAGTTCTAATTTTCACATGCAAAAGGTTAGTGACTTAAAAGGGGGACCATGTTAGGTCGACAAGAAA
Organism: Sequoia sempervirens; assembly: GCA_007258455.2. Taxonomy (NCBI): domain Eukaryota; kingdom Viridiplantae; phylum Streptophyta; class Pinopsida; order Cupressales; family Cupressaceae; genus Sequoia; species Sequoia sempervirens. Next base: position 11,429 of record VDFB02066234.1, read on the forward strand.
TGGGGGACATATAACCCAGGTTCAAGACTTTAGATAATCGATAAAATATTAAACACCTAAATCTCTAAACACATAATGTTTCCCAATGATGAGATGATTGACAAGGCTAGGCAAAGGGGCCAGTAAGTTAGATGAGTTTAACGACTCAAGTCCAAAATAACATGTCTGGAAACTGACAGTAACAATTCAACTTGAAAATATAATGAAGGAAAGGAAAAGAAAAAGGTTTACATATGAATGAATGGAAGATAAACCCTAAACCCTAAACCTAAAACCCTAACCAATGAACCAAGCAAGAACACAGAAGCATAGAACAAGTGGAACATAAATAATTTTTTTGAGGGTTCCACTAGTGGCTCTAGTTGGGGATGCATTCCTCTCAACAGGCATGGGAAGATCTTAGACATCTCCTAGAAGAGTAGACCAATACAAAGAACTAAGAAAATGAAACTACCCAGACAAGGTAGTCAAACCAAGCCAGACCTGACCAAAGCAAACCAAACCTTTATACAAAATTTACAATGTACATGGAGAATAACATATTTCAAGAGAAATATGGCTTCAAGAATTTTTTATGTACTGGCAATTCAAGACGTTCAACATTCAAATCTTGCATAAAGTAGGAGTCCTCATCGTGTGTATTGCTAACTAGATAAGGGCCCAACCATAGTGCATGAAACTGCCCATGTTTTCCCTTGTCCTCAGACCTGGAATTCCACATTAATACCATATCTCTTCAAACTTTCTTGGAGATGTTGTTTTGTCATACAAGCTCTTGACCTACAATTGTAGCTTGGCATTCTTATTCTAAGAACCTCTTCTCATCTCATCCACCTCCATAAGGGAATTAATTCTATGTTTCATTTCATCACACACATCTTCATTGTACTCTTGGAAAAATTTATAATTTTTCATAAGGTTGTTCTGGGGTAATCTTGTTGCAATGCCATAAACCAAGTCAAATGGAGCATATCCAATTGCTTTATTAACTGCCACCCTATCCACCCATAAAGCTAATTTCAACTTGGAATACCAAGCTCTCTTGTTCTTCTCAATGACCCTTTTAATGATCTTCATCAAGATCTTATTACTTGATTCTTCTTGACTATTACCTTGTGGGTGATATGGTGAAGAGTAGGATGTCTAAATGCCATGCTTAGAACAAAAATTTGTGAATTCTTCATACCTAAAGCACATTTCATTGTTTGAAACAATTTTCTCAAGCACTCCAAACCTGGTTAATATGTTGTCCATCAAGAAATCAATGACCACCTTACTTGTTGCTCTCTTTGTTGGAATTACTTGTACCCATTTAGTAAAGTAATTCATGGCTACAAGGATCCAAGAATGACCTCCACTAGATTTATCTAAGATTTCTCCAATAAAATCAATGCCCTACTATTGAAATGGTGCCTGGAATGCAACTATTCTAAGTGGCAAGTTACCTAAGAATTTGAGCTTCCCAGAGAACCTATGACATGCATCACATGTTCTCACAAACTTTTGTGCATCCTTGAAGACTCTTGGCCACCAAAACCTAGCTCTTAAGACCTTGTGAGAGGTGGTTTTGGCCATATAGTGTCCTCCACACACTCCAAATATTTGGCACTATCAACACATTTCAACATGACACTGTCAAGATTTCTCCACCACAATTCACCATTGGCGATTACATATTTGATTTCCTATAGCTAGAGAGTCCTTTTTTCATTGTTTGTCAGCCCTTTGGGGCATTGCATCATTTGTAAGTAGTAGACAACATTTTTGTACCAATCACATTCTTGCATATCACAAACATATGACATATAAAAACAATCCTCTTGATTTACTTGGTTGGCATCCAAATTTGTTTCATCCATTAGCTTGCCTAATCCTTGGCCTCTTACCAACTTGGTGATCTGGATGTCAATGTTAAATTCCTATATCCTATTTATCCATCTACATCTTCTAACTGTGACTTCTTGTTGGGTGAATATGTCCTTAACAACAACATTGGGGACATGCAACAACCATAGCTCCCACAAAATAGGTTCTAAAATTTTTAATAGCTTTGACCAATGCATAAGCTTATTTTTCAATCAAGTCATACTTCAACTCTGCAGCTTGAAGAGACTTGCTAAAAAATGCAATGGGTTGTTTGAAACCTTCTTGATTCTTATTTAACAAAACTATAGCAATTGTGTGGAAAGATGCAAAGGAGAAGATTTGCAATGGCTTGGTAAAATCAAGAGTCCTTAGAACTAGGGAGTCCTTGATTTCTTGCTTAATCCATTGAAAAGATTTGCTTGGCTCTTCAATACACTCCACTTTCTCACCCTTCTTCAACATATTTGATATGGGGCAGGTGATTTCTGTAAATTTTGTGACAAAAATTATCAGAAAATTAATTTTCCCAAAGAATGATTGAAATCCTTTCATATTCTTTGGCTGTGGAATCCTATCAATGGAAGCTACCTTCTTAGGGTCAATTCTTACTCCTTTTGACACAATGTGTCCCAACAACTTGCCCTTAGTGACCCCAAAGAAGCATTTCTTTGGGTTAAGTGAGATTCCATATTTAAGGGCCCTGATGAAAAATTTCTCCAAGTGCATATAATGATCTTCCTCTTTCTTGGAGTATGTAGTTAAATCATCTTGGTAGATTGCAAGAAATAAGTCAATAAAATTAGAAAAGGCTACATCCATAGACCTCTAAAAAGTGTCACTTGCATTAGTTAAGCAAAATGGTATTTTTACATAAACATAGGTACCCCATGGAGTAGTAAACATAGTCTTATACTACTCAAAATCCTTCACTTTAACCTAATTGTAACCAAAAAAATATCCATCATGGACAAGAGCTCGCAGCCAGTCACCTTCTACAACATGGCTTCCATGTTGGGAAATGGATAGTTATCCTTCAATGACGATATGTTTAGATTCCTAAAATCCACACAAAGCCTTATATCACCATTCTTCTTCCTCACTGGCACCAAGTTTGATACCCATTTAGAATGCATAATTGGTTTGATAATTCCAACATCTCTTAACTTGACCAATTCTTCTTGCATCTTAGGTGCCAATGTAGGATTGTTTGGCCTTTGATTTTGTTTGAAAGGATTTGCATCTACTTTAGAGGAATTTCATGATGAAATAATCCCTCCCTGCATGCCTTCAAGTCATCATAGGACCAAGAAAAGACATTCCTATACTTCCTTAACAAAGCAATCAACATTGCTTTGATCTTGGGCTTCATTCTCTTGCCCACATAAACTTTCTTAGGAGCATTTTCAGCTCCTAAGTTCACCTCTTCTAAATGTTCTGAAAGGGTGGAAGATGTCTTTGCATTTCTTTTATATTGGCTATCAAAAAATCTCTCTAAATACACAAGACCTTTAGGGATATTATTCGTCTTTAACTGAATCACTTGATTTCCAAAGATTGTATCCCTTCCATCCACTATCTCAATAAAAGCTCTGAAATCAATCTCCTGACTCTCATATTGGTCCACACATATTAAAAACCTTAAGATGTCTTCATCATCATCAAAGAATTTCCAACTCTGTATGTTGTTAGGGATTGAAGGCCTTGATTGTACCTCCACTTTGGAGATACCAACAAAAGTTATATCATCAAGCCTGAGTGCAATATTTTCTAGCAAA
>VDFB02066235.1:0-49130 GCA_007258455.2 Sequoia sempervirens
TAAATCCAAATTCCGCAAACTTTGCTAGCATCGTCCCTGCCCATGCCAAAATGGGAGCTTTGGAACAGTATGTACATCCATTGAAGCGTAAAGAACAGAGGAACTTTGTCAGATATTATAGTCACGACTGCCCTGGTAGACATGCATTCAAAAAGTGGAAGTATTACCAAGGCACATTAACTGTTTGACAAAATACCTGAAAACAAATCTCATCTCATGGACTGCGATGATTGCACCTTATAATCTAAATCCCTCATCGAAACCTTATTTTCTGACTACAGCTCGCCAAATTGGAGAAGTGAAAGAGCAATACGAGCGAGGAAGAGTTTGGAGGAGCGGAAACCAATAGCGGCAGGGAAAGCAGCCAAAAACAGAGAAAAACAACCGAAAAAATGGCGATCAGTGGGTTTTATAAAGAACAACATTTCTTAGTTATAAAGATCTAGGGTTCAATGCAATTCCAACTGACCTTAAAAAAGACGAAAAATGGAACCGCCGAGACAGAGTACGCCTCTGAAAGCTCTGGTTGTTGTTCAGCTTCGATGTCGATGACTTCAAATAACACAAATCTTCAGACGGTGGAGGGGCGGATAATACCTCGCAGCACCAGAAGCCCTGCTTATGCTCTTTCCAGTGTCGTGTTGTCCAGGATGTGGAAGAGCGGTAACAAAGAGCGACGGTGAAAGCAGCCAAAAAAGGTCAAAAATAGAAGAAAAAAGGGCGAAAAATGATGAACGATTGAGATTCATTACATCGTAGTCGATGGCCTCAGTCAATCTGCGTCGTTCGCCATAAAAAGAGGTTGCAAAACTTGAGCGTGGGGACGCCTTCGGCGTAATAATCTTCAAACAAATTTCACAAAATAAATGGATTTCAACACTAAAATAAAACTACTAAATAATCCTCAAACAAATTTCACAAAATAAAGACTTCAACACTAAAATAAAACTACCTTCAAAGCCCCCAACTAACTCAAAGGACTAGATATTCTTCAATCCTCACTCTCCAGTCGGTTCACCCGAACTTCCCCCTCATAAACAACCTAAACACCCGATCCGTGGAAAATGAATTGAGAAAGAAAAAGAAACACTGTATCTTTTTCTGTCATTTCAAACCAATTTCGGCAACACAACATAAATTTGAGGCCCCAAATTCTGTGTGAGGAGGATTCTTGAATGCGACAGAGAAACAGACTGCCTGGGATTGCTCTCGTTATCAACGTGTACGTAGATTAACTAAAAGATGGCGGCTCTTTCTTTGCTGTAAAGCATGAGCGTCTGCACGAATTGTCATGTCACTCATGAAGGGACCTTTCAAAGATTCCATCTTATCTAATGCCTCGCTTTTATAAGCCGAATTTTAAAATCTTATGCTGTGCCCTAAAGTGACGAACTGATTCGTGTTGCTCTTATCCATTCACCTCCTGTACCTAGTGCGCAGTTTGTCTCTCATTGTCATTCCAGATTTACCCTTTCTATGTGGAGACACAGAATCAATAATTTTTTTTATGTTTTCCCTCTTATTTCCTATCGAACCTCCAATAGATGCAAGTGCTAGTTTTATTTAGTTTCAAATAAAATTTCTATTTGACATCATGGGCGATATGATTGGAGGGTTTGTCTTGCTTTAACTCGGTCGTCGACAGGCGTTTACATTCCCCATGATTGGAGGGTTTGTCTTGCTTTAACTCGGTTGTTGACAGGCGTTTAACTTTCAAACCCTCCAATCATGAGGAATGTAAACACCTGTTGATGACCGAGTTAAAGCAAGACAAACCCTCCAATCATATCGCCCATGATGTCAAATGGAAATTTTATCAGCACTCGTGAAGTCAATTGGAAATAAAACTAAATAAAACTAGCACTTGCATCTATTGGAGGTTCGATAGGAAATAAGAGGAAAAACATAAATGAATTGTAATAACATATAGTTGGTTACATAAAAATATATTTGTATGTATATGTATGCATTGTATAATATAAGTAGGTACATAATTTTGTTGGCATTGTTTTTTTTACATCGAGATCCCTTTGAACAATTTGTGAGGTGTATACTTCAGATGTTCGTCAATAGTTGCTAATGGACATGGTGATCCATTGGATGCAGATTGGAATTTCAAGGGTGATGCCATAACATAAATGAATCAATAAAACACATCACGGGAGGTAGTTCAGATTCTTGAGGATCACCCTGAAAGGGAAATAAGTTCAAAGAAACATAAAGTAAATGTGGATGGTGGCCGCAAGTCACAGAGCAGATATTAGTCAATAGCTATAAAGTGGAAGACAAAAAAGAAACGACACTTTGTAGGGAGCCAAACTAAGCAAATGTATTAGAAACTAAGAATTAGATCAAGCTTCTTTTGTACTAACATTTAATCCAAACTTTGTGAGTTCACAGTATATCCGGAATTTGTAGAATACATATTAATCAACTATAAATCACTCCAATCAAGGAACCATGCCCACTGGCTTATTCTACTTTGATGAGTTTTATAACCGCAATGTTGAAGTTCAACACATATTTGAGGGTATGGCTCTATACCGACATTAATCTTATCTTCTGTTGCTCAATGCAGCTCATTTGTGATCGCCCTTCTCTTAAAATAAGGGTAGGGGTGTACACTTTGTGGCGAGGGGTGGAGAACTTGAGGCCCTCTAACAACTTGAGATGGAAAGTGGTTAGCGGAGATATATGCATTGTCATAGGTGGAGGTGCAAAATCCCACCACCAATCTGCAACTTTGTTTCAACCTAACCCTTGTCACTTATGCCTCGAAGAAGTGCAAGGAATTGTGGTTTTTGATTATCAACCCATTCAATTGCATTGCAAATTTGATGAAAGCACAAGAAAGTGTGAGACAGAGCTTATATATGTTGGCCCCATAAGGTATCACATTGAGCTTGAGTGTAAGCGGGATGAGAATCTGAAACTAGTTATATTCCTTTTGTGCATGGCAAAGAATAGATGTGGACCATTAAAATCTTGTGGACCTAGCAGTAAGGTGTGTGTTCGTAGGTTCACTGAATCTGTTTAATTTAAAATAAGGCTATGGTTGTAGTGTATTTCTCGATCATTATATTTGGTAGGAGCTTCGCTTGAATAATAAAATGAGATTTAATTAAACTATCAAGTAGTCAAATGTTAATTTTTAAAATGGTATAAAAAAAGATTTGGCTTTAGGTCAACATTTAGGTTCTTAAATGATGCTAAAATGCACAAAATTTTAATGTAAATTTATTTGAAGTTTAATTTTTTCCTTAAAACATTAAGTAATGTAAATTTTGGAAGTGATACTGTAAAGGTGTTGTAAATAGTCACCTTATTTAATGTTTATGCATTCAATGCAAATTTTAGAAGCAGTAAAATAGGATTTAAATTTAATCAATGAATAATCAATACATATGTTAGAAGAAATATGGGAAGTATTTTGGATGAAAATTTAATCAAATATGTTACAAGTGATAAAATGAGATTTACATTTAATTGTCAAATAGAATATAAATTTTAAAAACTGTGACAATGTAATATTTTTACTCAGAATCTTAAATCCAAAAAATAGCTCTATCAATCATCTATCACTTGTGTGCATCTAAAAGTGTGGTAACTAGTCACCCTAGTTTAAGGGATGATTAATTAGTCATTGTAAATTTTAAAATTGGTAAAATGACATTGAATTTAACCATCAAACAATCAATAAAAAATTAAAAATCAGTAGAATGAGATTTAAATTTAACACTCAAATACAATATAAATATATTTTTTGAATGCATAAATCCTATTTTCAAAAAATAATGCTACCAATCATCTATCACCTCATATATGTTAAAAAATAGTAAACAATTACTTATACATATACAATTTCAAATTTCATTTCACTATTCTCAAAATTTAAATTAACTATTTAACAAAAATTTGTTTACTTTTAAAATTTGGACTGTTAAATTATTGACTAATCCTAATATATATCCACAGTAAAATATATATAGAGAGAGGATATTTTATTTCATCACTGTCTAAAATTGTTAAATATAAAACATCTTAGTTGTCTTCAATTGCTCTGCCTAAAGATTAATGGGTTCAAATCTTTTGACTGAAAAATAAAGGGTTTGAATCTATAATCTGCTTCAAGTAAAAAAAATATATGTATACATTGAATCAATTTATTATGAATAAAGACCAAGTAAAATATGTTATAGTAACCAACACAAAATAACAAGGATTTAGGTTTTTACTAATAACGAAAAGTTTGTGTCAATAAAAATAATTGAAGATAGAAACTTAGTCCTAAAAATTGAAAATAGAAACTTAGTCCTGGAGAATGCTGGAAGGAAACCTTGAAGGGATGGCTTTGATAACTTGGACAACAAGAGTGTATTGGTAAATATTCTCCATTTGAGATGACTTTTTTGGTATTTATAGTTAATCAATGTATCGTCACTTGTGTTAAGGCTACTCTGCTTGACTTCTGTCAATGTTCTTGCTAATGTCTAGCTCTTCTAACATGCCTAAATGCGAAAAATGCTATGTATCCAAATTAACCCAAAATAGCCCATGTGCAATTTTTTTAAAACCAAAAAGACGATCCCAAGAAAAACCCATTTGAGATATTTCCACCAAACCAAAAAGTATAAGAATGAAACCTCACTCAGGAAATTTTATAGAACAAAAAATCACATAAAACCTAATGTTTAAATATATTCAATCAATAAAAAGTGTTGACATTGTTAACATCCTCTCCATCTATTACATAAGCAAATGTATCTAGGTCACTTGACTTATTTGCTTCACTGTCAAAGGCAGAAGCCTTGTATTGCTACTGATTTTCTGCAAAACCAAGGCCTAGAAGAAATTTTAGAAAAGAAAAATCAATACAAAACTTCTTGAAACACATAAACTTAAGAAAACAACTAGCAGTAAATTTTGCTTACCTGGGTAGATGACAACTTGCCTTCGTTAGCTTGAGTGGCTTGTGAAGGAATAAAACCTCCTCCATAAAATAGGGAACCTCCATCAGATTAGCTTTGCACAAATTGTGTCATGGTGTTAATGACACCAATGCTCGAAAAAAATGGGAAGAGTTTGCAAATTTCTTTTACAAAACTCTACCATAGCAGAAATGTTTTTAAATGAGACAAACCAAAACCAATCTTCCTACAACTTGGCGGTGCCATCAATTTAATCCCTTAGAAAACAAAACGGTGCTATTAAGATAAATATAAGATAAAAAATATTGCAGCAATTAGATTAGGAGGCGATAGAGATAAGGAGAGATAGAAAAAATGAGGGGTTTCCTACACCATTTTAACCCATACATTTTGCACAAATTGTGTCATGGTGTCAATGACGCCAATGAGAAAAAATGGGAAGAGTTTGCAATTTTTCTTACAAAACCCGACCATAGCATAAATGTTTTTAAATGAGACAAACCGGAACCAATCTCCCTACAACTTAGCGATGCCATCAATTTAATCCCTTAAAAAACAAGACTGTGCTATTAAGATAAATATAAGATCAAAAATATTGCAGCGATTAGATTAGGAGGCGATAGAGATAAGGAGGGATAGAAAAAATGAGGGGTTTCTTACACCATTTTGACCCAGTAAATAGAAAAACACACAATTTGGAGCAAAATCTTACCATTTCAAGGAGAACACATCGGAAAGAGCAACTTCACGTACCTAGAATATGCTTGTGTCTGAAGGAACAAATGCAAAGGCTTTAAGCAAGTAAAGAAAATTAAAAACTAATCTCCCTACAACTGTTGCTTCAATCTATAACGAAAAGTGGATCTAAAAATATTAGGGTTTTAGGGATTGTGAAAATCTGATATGATTGGGGATCTGCATGTTAAATGTGAATCAATGGAAGTTTGATTTGCTTTAGAGATCCAAAAATTGATTGGATTTGATTTCATTTGATATAAATACATTTACTGCAGATATCTACCAAGATTGCTCTCCATGTATTCAATAGAATACACGCCAGCAAAAATAATATGTAGCAAACTTGAAAATTGTTTTCAAATAGCCTAAACAGGTTTATTGACGTGGGACATGTATGCCAACATTTGTGGACTTAGAATTCCAAAATAGAAGCATGTCAGCTAATGATGGTCAAATATAAAATGGTTGAACTGAATTAAAGTGTACAAATAAAATTAATTATTTAATTTGTTATATTTTTATTATTAAATATTTTAATATATATATATATATATATTGATTTTCGAAGGGTATCCCCGTGGCCCCCGCCCAGCGGCCCACCCTTACACTGGTTCAGGGAGGTGCGAGCGGGAGGCGAGACTAATCCCTACGGTCATGGGATAACCAGCACCGCCCCCCTAGTGTCCGTGACGGGGTTCATACCGGGCTTGAGAGTCGATCCCAAGACCTCGGGGAGCAAACCCGAGACTTGAGACCAACTACTCTAACCCGTGGGGGCTTAATTTGTTATATTTTTTATTATTAAATATTTTAATATATAATCAAATATTATTAATTAATATCAAATATTTTAAATATATATTTTAAAAACATCAAAATTTGAATTAATTTATTTATCTAAGAGTTATTTTATTTTATTTTCTTCAATAAATTTTGTCTATATTTTTTACTTGAAATTAAAATTTATATGTGTATATGTGTTGTGTGTGTGTGATTTTGAAGTAAAATAAAATAACTCTTAAATAAATAAAATAGTTCAAAATTGATATTTCTTGGTCTTTAGAGATAAATGTATTTAAAATATCTATAAAATTTATTAATGTTAATATTATGTTTATTATTAACTATTTGTTATTAACGCACAAATGACCATCAAATTTAAATTAAGGGGTTTTATTTACATTTACATGGTATGTTCAAGCAAAGATTATGTAGGGTTCAGGGTGGTGTTGAAAACCAACAAGACACTATGGTGCATATATTGTAAATTGAACATAAGAGGAAATATAGATCAATTAATAGGAGATGATATTGGCTAGCAAAAGTGGCATGACCTCTACATTTTCTTCCATTCATTAAGAGTTAAGCCTTGATAACTTGTAGGAAAGAAATAGTTATATTTGAGACTCGCCTCATTAGATTGGAAATATAATATGATGGTTATTGCATTCTATAAATGAAGAATGAAATGCTATCAAAAGTTTGAGTGTAGGAATTGTTGGATTTAAAATACATCAATAGTTCGCATAACTTGAAAGGGGAGGATCAAAAAGTTTAGAGGAATGATACACCATTGGTTGCAAGGCATGTAAGCATATGGGTTCCAACAAAATGTGAAAACATCAACTAATCCCTAAATCTCTACATGAGCTCATAAACATTAAGAATAAATGATTTTTAAGGGTGGAGCCTGTTGATGCCAAAATTTGACAAGGTAACAGCGTCTTATGGGAAACTCAGTTTATGGGGGACCTTTTGCCCTAAACTGAGTGACCTTTGGATTTTGAAAGAAGTTGGCTTCTTCTATAATGGGGGTTTGGAAAGGGAAAAGGAAATAGATATATAAAAATAAAGTCTAATCTAAGGCAATGTGCCAAGACTTAATGATAGGAATGATAAATCATAGATCTAAGGGCCTAATTGGTATTTGTAATGTCCCAGAAAGGCAGAAACTAAAGATTAAAGCATAAATAATCCATTTATTGACATAAAATAACATTGCATACATTCCTACTGCCAAGAAGAGTCATAAGACATGATCTAGACCAACAAACTTGCATTCAATTTATAGAAGTTCTCAAATGAAATATCCAGACATTAGCAGCACAGTCTAAAGTTGATCAAATAGCATGAAAAAATAGAAAGTATGAACAATTGGCACAGTCTGAGAGTCTTTGCAATCATAAAAAACAATAATAAAGGCCTAGTATCTTTTCTAAAATCAGTGTTCTTCTGAAAAATTTTGGACCCTTCCCTCAAAACAGAGAGAAGTATATATAGTTGAAACTCCCATCGCCTTGGTGAGCAATAACAAAAAAGATTTCAGGATCCCTGGAAATGATGCAGAATTGAGTATTCCTCTAGGTCATTGCAACAAAAAAGATTTGAAGCCAAGCATCTGGTCCGTCCAAGCCCAAGTGCATCCTCTGCAAATGATGGCAGTGGTCCTAGCGAGGTCAAGCAAGCAAGTTTCATCACCCTATAAAGAGAAAGAAAAATTTATGACACGCGTCGGCCAGTCGCAGTGTTTGGTTTGCTTCATCCATCGCCCAAACACAAAACCCATCGAAGAAACAAGTGGTAGTATAGTGCAACTCGTATGAGTCTTTGTCTTTCGTCGTTGAAAGCTTGCGCTAAGGTGACACGTGGCATGTGGGCAGAGCTCTACTCAAAAGTGAAGGGAAGTGGTTATCAATTGTGCACAACAATGATATGTGGCAGTATAGCGGGGCCTCTTTTAAATGCGAAGGAAGGAAAACCTTCAGGGAGCGCAGAGCAGACACATGGAGGAGGCAGCGAAGTTTGACAAAAAGGCCAAGTGGCTCATTTGTGATGTGCGGGTTGATACTTAACCCAAAAAATATATACCCGAAGGGAGCTTGTTGAATATTTATTCACAAAATTTGGCGACTATCAGGGGCGTTTCGCTTGAGGAATAGAGAACCTAAAATTTCTTTGGTTTGTGGACCAGAGTTCCATTCATCAGGTGACGGAGTTAGAGCCTAGAAAGAGCAACTTGCAAGGACGGCCAATCATCCTCGGATGGCCTTGTTATGTTGCGCAAATTCTCCTATACTCCACCTAGGTCGAGCGCTTCCTTATAAGCCAATGTCTCAGGCAAACTAGCCCCTGCCTCGCAATGAAAAAATAGCTGTGCAAGAGGATGAATAAGCCCCTCAATGTCAGTTGTTGTGGGAGGATGGCTGAAATTCTGGAAAGCATCCAGGTCATTTTCCTTCTCCTCTATTCTTTCTGCAATTTTTTCGGCTATAGCAATAAAGCCATCTTCAAGGAACGAAGACAGCATACCCATTTCACTTAACCTGGAGAAACTCTCCCGCATGCTATCCATTGTCTGGTTTAGAGTAGCTAAGACCGCCCTAGTGCGCTAGAAGACCGAGTGACAATGGATAAACTTGTTTGTCGTCTGGGCGGCTGCATTATGATCTTCAATTCCTGCCTTGGCGAGGTCTTCATCAGAGACCGAATACTACTTGGTGAGCAGATTCGTCGCTTTCAGAACCTTTTTTGAGATAAACCGTGGTAATTGCTCCATTGTAGCATGAACCTCCTGGCTTAGTCTTGTTTCCTTGGAAATGAATCGAAGCGTGGGTTGTAGTGTTAGGAAAAAAAATTTAATCTTTTCCCAATGAGAAACATACAACTGCCTAACCAATGGAATAAGGTTCGGCTGGGCAGGGGAGATCAGGAGGGAGCTCTTCAGAGAGGCGATCTTTGCATCCTTTGAGTTAATGATCTCAACCAATTTTGCACCTTTTATTTTTTTGAACGCCAGTTGCTCCCCGGAGCTACTCATTTCTTTATGCCAATTTTCCTTGGCTCGGGAGTGGTTTGCCAATTGCATGTCAAGAGAGGACTTTGTCTCCTGAAGTTCTTTTTCTAATTGGGCCTTTTGGCCCTCAAATTTGGCATCTTTCTCCTATAACTTTTGCTCATATTGAGCTCGTTGATGCTCTAAGGCTTCATTCTTTTGTGCCATCCCTTGATCATATTCAATGTGATGCCACTCCAACTCTTCATTCCTTAGCTGCAAATTATGTTTTGCCAGAGCCAATTGGCTATGGTATTCCTGATTCTTAGTATGCAACTCATTAACCACAACAGGGTTGATGGTCTGAACCTTCACAAGTTCCTCTTGAAGTTTTTTCTTCTCCTCTTCTGCAGTTAGCACCCTCTCTATTAAGCGCGCAACATTCGCTTCTAGGGATTTTTCCTTTTTTTTCCAAAAACTAGCCTTTTCCTTTAATGATTTAAGTTGCTCATCCATTTTCTTCAACTGGTGGCCAATTTTAAGGAAGTCAAAGGTGACTACATGTTGCATTTCCTCCATAAGTTCAACATTATCCTACGGTTGAGCCGCCTTCATGTCAAGCCCTACTGCATACACTTCATAGTCTTCTAGACGCATCTCCCCTTGTGAATTGGTTACCGTCGGGTACATAGTTGCAAATTTCAACACTTGTCAGGTCTCATCATAGAGAGTTTTCATCTTTGGTTCCGCAAGCCTACTATCATATTTGGCCTTGTGCTTTTGCATCCTATTTGCGCGTGCTTCCCTTCTGGAGTCAATCTGCACCATGAATTGGGCTGGCGACGAGACTAGCCCACCTACAAAAGGAGCACTGACAGGTAGGGCATATGGATAGGTAATTTTGATAGGCTTGGGCATTTTCTTTTTCTAGAGAGTGATAGTTGTGGAGAGAAAGGAGGCACATTCCAAAGCTTGGTTTGAGAACCAGTAAAAGGGCTTGTCATTTTCCAAGGTTCAATTGGTGAACTAGTGGAAGGACTCATGGGCTGAAATGGTGAAGGAGTTGTCATCGTGGAGTCCACTTGTTGTGTGAGAAAGGGGGGATTTGCGGTGATAGTAGAATTAGGGGTGTCAGCAAAAAGTAAACCTTTAGAAAGTGAGGCAAGGAAGGATTGAGCGGCAAGAGTTAGTGTAAGTGTTCGTGGAGGAGTAAAGGAAAATGGAGTGGCTTGTGAGAACTAGGAGAAACCTCCCACAATCATTAGATAAAAAATGGGAACCAAAGGGCCCGCACTCATGGTGGGGATTGCTATGGAGACAGTGGAGGATACTAAGGACCGAGAAGCAAGAGAAGAAGGAACAAAAATTACTCGTTGATTGGTCGATGACGGCTCCTAACTCGTTATCGGCTCTTCCTCTCCTTCGGGTTCCTGGTTAGCCACAAGCACCTGGCTTGCATTGGGTTCTTGTGAACCCTCTCCAACAATGGCTTTTGTACGTTGCCGCTTCGCAGGTGGGGGTTCCCCAACCTCAATAGTTACTTTTGGCTATTGTTGTAACCCTCTAGTCACCTTAGCGACCCAAGTGAGTGTGTGTGAGGCCCTCGATACATTGAACTGCACATTTGTAGTTACATAGGCGTGTTGTCTTGTAGAGCTTTTCCCTCACGGCGCGGGGTACGCGGAAGTCCCCACTTCTTCTTCTTATTCTTCAGACCCACTTTTCTGGGTCGTTGCCTTTATTAGTGCTGGAGTCGGAGGGCACATGCTCATCATCCCACCATTTTTCAAATACTTTGTCATCTTTCAAGCTTCCATAAGGAGCATCCAATTGTCTTGTTTATTGGTGATATTTCTAGAAGGCTCTTATTTTCTCATTGGTCCATTCTTCTTCTTTCTGCAACTTGTTGTACATAGTGCGGTCCATTTGGACACTATCCTAGCCTTCGCCACAATGAAGTAAAATTTGTGCCATGGCTCTCTTTCTTCTTGTGTGGGGATACGCGCTAGTTCAACAAAAAATTCATCCTTGTCCTCTCTGGGGTTGCACATCTTTTCCCAGTAGGGTCGAGGAGTGTGAATAACTTTCATGTGTGGCTGCAACAGATCATTGAAAGGATTGTACTCCCATTTATCACATATCAAAACCAACCCTAAGTGAGCCAGTTTATCCTGTAATAGCTGGTGCGATTGTTTCTTTACCAAGGCCATTGTTTTGAAACTCTTCGTACAAGTGAAGAATCCTTTCCTCTTGACGCTTTGGCTGTTGCATAAGGTATAATCAATAATGCACACCTATCGATACATTTCAGGCATGAGCACTCTATCTATTACATAGGTTGGGAGTCGGAAAGGTTGATCAGTGAAGCCCCGCATCTAGATGATTGTGAAATCCACACTGAAGAACTAGTCACAAGCGGGAGTGAAACTCTACATATATCCGGTTTGATCTATGTTGAGCCGAATCATGTCACCTCCTCCTTGTAAATCTTGCAAAATCAGAGTTATAAGTAATCCGAAAATGCATAGTAGACATATGTCATGGAAAGAAAAGGTGTCCAGGTGGATACTGGCTTCCTTCTTTTCTTTTCATCAAAAATAGATAATTTAAAATATTTGCTGAAGAAATCAAGGTTTTGATGTAGAAACATATGAACCAGGAAAGAGGGAAATCTAAACTTCCCTTCTACCAGGTAATTCTCTATTTACCTTATCATTTCCTCCACGAGGAATTCAAAAAAATTGTACCAAAAGAAATTGTGGTGCTTGCGGAATTGAAAACGTGACCCTAATTGAAAGGTGTGCACCATCTCGTCGAAGTCCAGGCCGTACACAAATGCTAGCATTGAAAAGACATCCCGCATGTCTTCAACAAATGAACTGTGCGGCAACGAGATACTTGGCAGCTGAGCGCCTGGGATTCCCTTCTTGCTAATCTCCTCAATTAGGAAATCTGGGCTCTTTTTCATCCCCATCCATGTGTTTTCTCCTTTAGTAGGAGTGAAGGACTCAATTTGCTCTTTTCTAGTACTTGGGTCTGGGATACATAGCATGTGCCAAATGGCTAGTGGGCTGAGATTAACTTTTAAGGTTTGATCTTCGATGTTGTGGGGGTTATAACACTGAATGGTTGCATCAACTAGCTCCCGGCAATAATGTACCAGTGGGACCATGTACTGCGGAAGCCCATTGTACCATACATTTTTTTGCTATCAACATCACTTGTTGGGATGCTTTCATCCTTGCACAGGATGCTTCTCTCAAAGACTGTGTTTTTCGCGAGGTTCGGGTCATGAATATTGTCCCATTTTTCTTCGACCCGTTTCTAGTTCCTATATTCCTTGGGCCTATCTGGCTCCATTGTATTTTCCCATTTCAGCTTGCCTGGTATACCAGGCAAAGCATATGATATATCCTCATAGACGTAAACAACCTTTGACGACTGTATAGCCCTAAGCAAGGGTTGGTCAGCTTCTTCCTAAATCTGTTGTGATGAACCCTCTGCCATTTTTCTCCTTAGATCAAAACTTTTGCAGGGCCTGAATCCTCTGTAACTTTCACTCGGCTCTGGATATGCCAAAAAATTTCTTCACCTGGCTTAGCGTATTTCAAAAGACATTTAAGCATTAAATTTTTGCATGCAATATTTTAGCTATCTTTCCTCAAGGTGGTAGAAGAAAGTGTGCCTTTTGCATTTAATTCAGCATGTACCGCCAAATCCTTGCTTCATGCGAAAAGGAATAACTTTCTATTTCAAAGTGACCAAAATTCATTATTGCATTTGGCAACCGTGTGATACAATGTGATTTCCTTGGAACTTGAGCCGATGATTTTCCTTCTAGCCTTGCATTACTATGCGCTGGCAATTAATATCCCGAATGGAATGATTAAGCTAAAGTAAATGATCACTGCCTGGGAAGATATGAATCCTGCCTTGGGTTCTAGAAAATGCCTGTGAGGTGACACAATAGCCTATGGATCGTGTAGCTCACTGCTAATGAGCGCCACCATTTTTAAGCTAATTAATTAGCTCTCATTAACTCTACACACATTGAGCCGTATTTTAGCAGACACAACTGGTCAAGAAATGCGAGTAAACCTAGGTACGCTTTTCAAGTTGGCATTTGGTTATCATCACATTTTTGAGAAGTGGATTAGCATGCTTTTCCTCATTTTTTTCTATAAATATGCCTTTAAGTAGTGAGAGAATAAAACTTAGCATTTAAGCAATTTTTAGCAATAGGTCATTGGCTTAGCATTTGGCTTTATTACTGGCAAGGCTCTTCATAGGCTAGGCTGTAGGCAAGTTTTAGAAATAGTTAGCAGGTAATAGTAGTGTGTCGGTACCATAGATACTCCTATTAGGCTAGTGTCATATAAGTCACAGACAACTTTCCTTGGTGAGATTTCTACTAGGAATTTAAAGAGGATGACGAAAAACAAACACTCCTTGGCTCTGATAGCCATGAAGTGGGTTTTGGGTTGGGACTGTCTCGAGTACGAAGACAAATACCATGTTAATACTGAAATTTGCTTGCACTTTGTTGCACTTTGTTGCGTCTATGTTGGATATAGGTATCCCCAGGCCCCTGGTTTTGAAATTAGTCAAAGAAATCTTTCCCAAAAAGTACCTGAATGGTCTAGGTGAGGTTGTTGCTCACACTACATATGGGGTAGGCCTGCCAAGAGCCAGTGACCTTAGGCACTATATTGATGAAGAAGCGGTTGTCCCGTGGCTATCATTTCTCAGCGGATTCCACCTCTAGACACACGACGAGCACCAACAAAGGGTTACCCAATCCTTGCACTTTCTTTTCCGCATCTACAACGTAGTGCCATTCTACAATATTGACTGGTACACTGACTTCAAAAACCTTGTGTTTCCTTCACAAATACTATTACTCCAGATGATGCTACTTCTACTATTGGTGTGCCTACTGATGAGGACGTGGTGGACACTGTCATTAATGCATCGATAGCTGCTGCTCATATTGTTGTATGAAATTCCTCCTGGACTTCTTATTTTTTTCTTTTAAGAATACGCCACTCGTTGTCTAGTTTTTGTATATATGCCTGAAAAGGCCATACATAGTATATATATGAAAATTAAACCACGTATAACCATATACTTTTTGAATTATGGCTTTCTAGCCATTTTTGGTATGTAAAAATGAAAGCATATATATAATGAAATATAGCTTTATAAATCTATGGCTCTTTTTCTTTTGGCATTCTATCATATGGGTTTCTTTCGTTTCATTATATTTGTTGATTTCCTTTGCATATGGGTGTTTTTCTTGATTATTC
Source organism: Sequoia sempervirens (assembly GCA_007258455.2). Lineage (NCBI taxonomy): Eukaryota > Viridiplantae > Streptophyta > Pinopsida > Cupressales > Cupressaceae > Sequoia > Sequoia sempervirens. Next base: position 14,745 of record VDFB02066235.1, read on the forward strand.
CTGCAAATTATTTTTACTACCTTACTCTCTGCAATGATGGGTTGCTTTTCCGCTAAAACACAAATTACTTCTAAAAAAAGACTGGCCAATAGAACAAAAAGGGAAAGAAAATAAAAGCATTATTAACATATGTACAATAGTAAAATTTTCCCATCAATGGAAAATATTAAGATGAATCCCGTTGACCGGAATTCCCAAGGCTTCTTGTTCCATGCTTTCCAATTTAAAAGCATCATGCTCTTTGCACATTATGATTTTAAACGGACCCTCCCAAAGGCTATCAATTTTTTTGTGCTGACCTGGCTTCGCAGCCCTTTCGTTGAATTTCAACACTAAGTCTCCACACTTTAGGCCTTGGTTGGACGCCCTCTTTTCAAACCATCGCTTGACCACTTGTTGGCAGTTTGTCATGGCTATTAGGGATTTCCCCCTTTTTTCTTGTACTTCTAATAGTTTGGCAAGCCGAACCTCCATGGCGCCATTTTGTTCTATCTCGAGGGATTTCAACAATTAAAGCGCTAGAATCTCCATGGATATAGGCAACTGTGCCTCTTTTTTGTATACCAACTCATAAGGCGAAGTCTTAAGGACTTGCTTAGGAGTTATGCGGTCTACCCAAAGCGTTGCTTGGAGGTTTTTGTGCCATTCTCTCTGGTGCTCTGAACCAATTCTTTTAAGGAGTCAGACCAAGTTCTTGTTCATCGACTCAGCTAGGTTGTTTCCCTATGGGTAATAATTCGATGATGTCTTAAGGAATATGCCATTTGTTAATGCAAAGTGACATACCTTTGTGCCTAGGAAAGCTCTGGCATTATCAGAAATGATAGTCTTTGGAGGGCCGAACCTTGTCACTAGTTCTTTGAGGAAATCCACTATCTCTGCCTTTGTTGCATTTTTAAGTGGAGCGGCTTTTGTCCACCTTGTGAAGTAGTCTGTAGCAGTCAAAATCCACTTGTGTTTGGCACTGGAAGTGGGATTGATCATCCCGATGAAGTCCAAGCCCCATTGTGCGAATTGTTCATTTGCCACTATAGGCTTGAGAGGCATTGTGGAATTCTTCCTTCTACCTGTAAAGAACTAGCATTCCTTGCAAGATTTCACCAAGGAGTGCAAGTTGTTGAAAAGTGTGTGTCTGTAGTAACCTGCACACATGATTTTGATGGCAGTGGTCTTAGCAAAGAAGTGTCTTCCTGCAATGTTGTTGTGGAAAGTGTCAAGGATTCTCGTTGCTTGCTCTGTAGTAATGCATTGCAGGAGGAGACCATTGAAATTCCTTTTGAAAATGACCCCTTCCACTAGAGCATATCCGCAATTTTGTAGCTGATAGTATCTCCTCTTTTGGGAGGAAAGACCTAGTGGATACTTTCCTGTTTGCATAAACGTCACTCTATCTGCTAGCCAACAACCCTCAGACTCTGGCTCATTCATCAGAACAAGCTTTGATTGCTCTTCTTTGGCGAGTATCTCTTTGTCATGCGCCATGTATTTGCATAGTCCTTTTCCACATATGGTTTTGGTGGGTTTGACCTCAATGTCATATTCAAGGATCTTGGTGATCCAATTAGCTCTTTTTTATGTGATTTCTCCCTCCATGATATATTCGCGCACACTAGAATGTGTGACATAGACAGTCACTTTGTTGCAGGAAATTAGATCATAAATTTTTTTAAGTCCCTTTACTATTGTAAAGGCTTGTCTTTTGACAAAATTATAGTTCATCTCATATTCCTTTAGGGTCCGAGAGTAGAATACCACCGGATGTTCTCCCTTCCCTTCATTATCCTTTTGAGTCAAGACAGTAGCAATACTAGACTTGCTATTGAATACATACATTATAAAGTCCTTAGATAAGTTTGGATTAACGAGTACCGGAGCTGAGGAAATAACATCCTTAACCATTTCAAATGCTTCTCTGGCTTCCTTTGTCCACTTAAATGCTTGATCCTTTTTAAGCATTAGGGTGATTGGCTTAATTATTCCCGCAAAGTCAGAAATAAACTTGCTAACAAAATTTACCTTTTCGAGGAAGGACTGAACACCTTTCTTGTTAACCGGAAGGGGAAGTTCTATGATGGCTTTCACTCGCTCGAGGTTGATTGAAACTCCTTCTTTAGACACCATGTGTCCCAATAGCTTGCCTTGTTTCACTTTGAATACACATTTTTTTTAATTCAGGGAAACCCCAAACTCCTGGCATTTATGAAAAAACCATTTCTAAGTGATCAAAATGATTATCCTTAGACTTAGAAAACATAGTAAGATCATCCAAATAAATTAGGATAATCTTGTTGATCAACTCACTGAAAGCAATATCCATTGCCCGTTGAAATGTTGCCCTTGCGTTGGATAAACCAAAAGGAATTTTAGCATATGCGAATGTTCCCCACTTTGTAGTGAACGTAGTCTTGTGTTGATCCTCCTCTTTAACTCATATCTGATTATAATCAGAGAAGCCATCAAGCAGGAAAAACATTTTTGATCTTGCTATTGTTTGCAGGATTGACTCCATAGAAGGCAATAGATAATGATCCTTCAGGGATGCTCTATTCAGGTCTCAGAAGTCCACACACAAGCATATATCTCCATTCTTCTTTCAGACCGGGTCCAGATTGGATACCCACATGTTATGCTTGATTGAGAAGACAATCTGCCATTGGATTAGCTTTGTTAGCTCCTACGCCATTAGTGCTTCAATTTTGGGGTTCACTGGCCAGATGCTTTTGTTGGACTGGTTTTGCACCCTCTGCTAACTTGATTGTGTGCTAGATGATGTCGGGATCTTATCCGTTCAAGTCATCATAGGACTAGGCCACTACTCGATATTTCTCGCAAAAATTGATAAGCCTTTCTTTATGATGATGCAGGACATCTTTCCCGACTCTAAGTTTCTGCCGTCTGAGACCTGAAGGTCTATATAGTCTCTTTTGTCTGCCGCAAGCTTCCTTCTATCATTCCTTGCATCATAGCAATCAATTTTTTTTGAGAATAACCAATCCTTTCGGAAGCTTGTTAGATTTGAGCTGCATGATTTGTCCCTCATAAGCCTCAGCGATCTTTGGTTGCAGCTGATCAACGAATTCCCCCAACTGCTAGATGAACGAGGCAATATGTTCATCACTTTCAAACACCTGCCAACTTTGATCATTATTAGGAATTGTTGGTCAGACTATTACTCGTACAGAGTGTTTGTTATGTATAAGGTCGGAGGCCAGATCAAACTGGGATCTGATTGCTGCCATGCGATCCACATCACCATTTTGTTCTTGGGGAACAGTCTAGATGTTGAAGGCTTCAAAACCCTCAACTAGGTCCCAGACTCGGTGCCGATAGGATCTCATGTGGACATTCCTTGTCGCGAAAATTCCCCAGACTTGGTTGACCACCAGTTCAGAATCTTTGAACACCATTAATTGCTTGATGCCCATTCGCTTTGCAAGGCTTAAACCTTGTATTAGTCCTTCGTATTCAGCTTCATTGTTTGAACAAGCAAACTGTAAGCGGAAAGACATTAGTATTTTTTCATTTTGTGGGGGTACCAAACATATCCTTGCTTCGATGCCTCCTTTGCATCTTGCTCTGTCGAAGTACAACGTCCACAGCTCGAAGGCTGAGCTACTTACAAGTTCCTCTGCGACATCCGTAATCTCTTGCTCCTCATCATAAATGGCATATGTGCCCAACCCAGTGGCATGATAATTTCCAAAAGGATCCATGTCAATGAACTCATTTAGAAGAGCCTCATCCTTTTCACTTCGATCCCCAGTCACCTCTTCGTCCTCTAGCAATTCAACACAATACATCTCGTCTTTAGTAATGGAGGTATGGGTGGCTTCAAAGTTGATCATAGCCTCATCTACAACATGGTGCGCATGCAGCGGTTTAGACAATAACTTCAGCTTAGCCCCGTGCTTGGTTAGGACAATCAGGTGTGTCCAATCCAGCGATAAGTATCCTCCTATCTTAGCAATAAATTCCTGAGACAGGCAAAGACTGAACATAGGAGGAACATCAATGATGACAATATCCTAAGGCATGGTGATGCTAGGATAGCCGGAAAGAGTTAAGGGAACATCCTTAATGATCCCCACTATTTCAACCTTGTTCCCGTCAAGCTGCATAACTCCCTTCTTCATGGGTTCATAGCTAAGTCCCAAGGCTTCAACTATTTGTTTGGGCATGACTATGGTGCTAGCACCTAAATCAATCATTGAATTGTGCAACAATTTATCACCTACAATAAGGGTTAGGAAGAATGGTTTCGGCTTACCTTTAACTTTCGCAAGGAGTTCCTCCAAATTATTTGTGAGAACTTTAGCTCGAGGCATTAGATCTACGACCTTTTCTTTCAGAAACTGTCGTGTCGGATTAGAACTAGCATCTTCCTGGAGAGCCTTGTGAAGCAATTTTTTTCCGTTCTGGGATTGCCAAGATGTCCCATAGGGACACATTGGCGGAAGATTTCTTTAATTTTTCCACCACATTGAATGGTGGCAGGTTCAAGGATTTATGTTCCTTGTTTTTTGTTATCACAATTTCTTTCCGTGGTTGAAATGGTGGTGCAACTGCGGTGATACTAGGAGATTGATTAGAGGCGCTCCTGTTTTGTGATGTAACTGGTCACCCGTAAACCTTCTCTTAGCATGGGTGTTATAATCGGACTAAACTTGTGGTGCCTTTGATGTAGAAGGATCATTCGCAAACACCTCCTCTTCCTCTTCCATCCATGAGAAGAGCACATGATTAGGAGTGTTGTCAGATTCTTGTTCTAGGGACATCCTTTGCATTTGTGCCGTAAGAATCGTGCTCTCCATTTGTGGTGAGTCATATACATAACCTTCGTGGTCAAAAGTTGTGCCTTGGCTGCGCTGCTCCACCACCTTTTGTTGTAAGTTTCCACACGGACAATTCTGAGGCATGTGCGCATCACTGCAAGGGAAGCACCATGGATTGATATTATCAACGAGGTCATTCTGTATCACAGCCAATTCCCTACTTGATCTTGGTGAAGTGCTTGTCAGTGAAGTAGGTACCGACACTATTTGGTTGGTTGTCGGAACTAGTGGATTAGTGTGGGGACCGCCTTGGTATTGATTCTATAGATATGAAGACTATCCACCTTGATAATTCTGATAGGCAGGCTTCAGAGGCGTTGATTGGTTTCGCTTGAGGGTGGTTATGTTGTTTTCCATAGTATGCAACATTTCTTTAAGATCGCTCATTTCATCCTTGGAAGAACCAGATGTAGAGGCAACATTTTGCGGCGCTACTACATATGTGTACATTGAATAGGGAGGTGCAGACATACTAGTCGATGCGACCTCTTGTGCAAGCATCGATATTTTAGGAAATATCGACATGATATGCTGAGGAGGAAACTTTCTACAATCTATGAAATGATTCTTGGCTTTAATAGCGACACTTTAAGCCTCTAGCAAAGTAGCTCCCCCCAAAGACTTGATCATCATAGAAATGTCGGGGTTGATAGACTTCAAATAAAATATGAATGCCAACTCAGGAGTCGGGTGGATAGCAACAGGGATTGTCTGCTAGTTTGTGTGGAATCGGGCATTGATCCATCATAGCCTCTTGGGGAGCTCGTTTTATGACAGATAATTGATAGTACAATGAGGAGCGATCTCTGTCATTTGAAAACCTCTCATAGAAAAGTTTTTGAGCTCATCCTAGGTATGAATAGTGCTAGCTAGCAATGTTCGGTACTGATTCAGTGTCTTTCCTTTGAAAGATGCAGTGAGGATCCTCAATGGTACATTTTGCACGGTGATTCTATGCACCAGACACACGTCTTCCACATCTTGCAGATGTTATGCGGGTGTTCTTGAGCCATCTCCAATAAACTTGGGTATAGCTTTCATAGCTGAGACCGGGATAGCAGCCCAAAGAACGGGTGCTATTGGCGCTACTAGGAGACTTCCGATGTCCCATGCCACATAATTTCTATTGGCACCTGACAGCATGGTTAGAGGAACAGGCGGGGGAAGCAAAACTGTTACTAGCTAGTTTGCGACCTGCACTGTTCCTAGTGGCAGTACTAGTAAATTGGGGTTTTTTGCGGTTTGAGATCTAGTTACAAGCCGATGACTCATACACCCTTCTAAAGTGAAAATTCATTTAAGCTCTGTCCCATTGGGTCTGCTTGAAAAATAACAAACAGTTGATGCCAAAAATTAACAAGGTAACAATGTCTTATGGGAAACTCAGTTTATGGGGGACCTTTTGTGCTAAATTGAGTGACCTCCAAATTTTTAAAGAAGCCAACTTATTCTATAATGGGGGTTTGGAAAGGGAAAATGAAACAAATATATAAAAATAAAATCTAATCTAAGGCGATGCGCCAAGACTTAATGATAGGCACGATAAATCATAGATGTAGGGGCCCGATTGGTATTTGTTATGTCCCAAAAAGGCAGAAACTAAATATTAAAGCATAGATAATCCATTTATTGATATAAAATAACATTGCATACATTCCTACTACCAAGAAGAGTCATAAGACATGATCTATACCAGCAAACTTGCATTCAATTTATAAAAGTTCTCAAATGAAATATCCAGACAATAGTAGCACAGTCTAAAGTTGATCAAATAGCATGAAAGAACAGAAAGGCCAAACAATTGGAACAGTCTGAGAGTCTTTACAATCATAAAAAACAATAATAAAGGCTTGGTGTCTTTTCTAAAATCAGTGTTCTTTTGAAAAATCTAGACCCTTCCCTCAAAACAGAGAGAAGTATATATAGTTGAAACTCCCACTGCCTTGGTGAGCAATAAGATAAAAGATTTCAAGATCCCTGGCAATGATGCAGAATTGAGTATTCCTCTAGGACATTGCAACAGAAAAAGATTTGAAGCCAAGCATCTAGTCGTTCTAAGCCAAGGTGCATCCTCTGCAAATGATGGCAATGGTCTCGACGAGGTCAAGTAGGAAAGTGTCATCACTGTAAGGAAAATTAGATGCGAAAACAATTCTCCTAACATCAATACCTCAGGAAAGAATGCAGATATACTTTTAAATTTTACAATTACAGTCCAATTAAGATGCACTATGAAACAGATAACAGAAACAGAGTATTTGACAATCACACATGAACACCAGATATGCATGGAAAACCCTTATGGGAGAAAAACCCACCACACCAAGATAAATCACTTTGTATTACAGTAATGGAGATTACATACAAATGAAAGACTTATCTTTTTGGTGTCTGTTTACAACAACATTCACCATGAACAATATTGTACATGAACCTTCAAGTTACAGTCAGCACAGAATATAATTCACTCTGATACAATTCGAACTATTCACATACAACTGTTGATCGAACCAACCGAATCACTACAGAGATTACAAACTATATTCATGTCTTTCCTGGCTGTTGAGCTTCCTCACATAATTGTCACAACGAACAGACTCCCAACGGTTCTAATTCGGCTCCTTTGATTGGCCAAATACCAGCCACGTAGATAGTCATCGCTCGGTCAGAAGAAACAAAATTTGTTGGCATCTTGGTGAGACACTAATAGTGTCTCGCCGATGCCACAAGACCTTCATATCGATGTCGCCAAGAGTCATTTCCATTGGCAGGAGGTTTCACCGAGCTAAAAACATGTATCGGCTTCAGTTTTCCTTTCGACAAGACTATTGCTCTCTCCAAGACATCTCAACGAGCCTTCTTTTGTTACACCGAGCTCAGGAGACTATCGCTAAGACTTCCTTATGTCACCAGGACCTCACACCGACGTTCTCCACATGTATCGCTATCGCCCAGACTCATAGCTTTTGGTGAGATGTTATACTGATGAGATCACAAGTCATATCGAGCTCCAAAGAATAGTCGATAAGACTTAATATTATCGCCAAGAGGTTTCTTCGAGATCACAAATGTCACCCCAAAGTCACCAATAGTCACCAAGACAAATCACCTTCGCTAGGATGTCTTACCGAGAATAGACTTCAACATCGGCGAGACATAAACACATCGCTGAGACATCATAACGAAACAACCATTGTTACTCCAATGAACCCAAGTGCATTCCCGTCGGTGAGACTTTAACTCTTCGCTGGGACATCATAGCGAGAACCCTTTAGTTATCCCGAAGACTTCCATACTGTACATACTATCGGCGAGACTTTAACCCATCGCCCAAACTTCTTCCTGATCGAGGTCTTTCAGCCAAGGGTCTCAACGACAAGTGATAGAATGGCCTGTCGGCCAAAGATCTCCCTGAGTGCTAAAAGGTCATACTAAACACTCCTTGTCACAGTGATAACTCCATAGTGAAAGCATTCGACAAGATAGAAACAAGGTCACAACGACCTGTACAAAACATGATGTACCAAATTGCTAGTCAGCCAGACATAAGAAATGTCACACCGACTTGGCTCTAGTAGAGGTTACAGTCTGTGATGATTGAGGCATATATTTCCAACAATCTCCCACTTGACGAAGATCACATAGGCACCTCCAGAGCACAACAAAACTTACTGAAAATCATGGACACTAAGGCCCATTGAACTGGCACACCACCTGAACTTGTCTGTGCTCACTGGCTTCGTCAATGAATCTACAACATTCTCCAGAGCATCAACCTTTTCCAAACTAACCTTTCCATCCTCCACCATATCTCGTACAAAGTGATATTGTATGTCTATATGTTTCATCCTGACATGGAAAGTAGGGTTCTTTGCTAGAAAAATTGCACTTTGATTGTCACAGAAAATAGTTATTTCCCCTGCATCAAAACCAATGTTAGAACACAAACGTTTCAACCAAAATGCTTCTTTACAAGCATGAGTAGCTGCCATGTATTCAACCTCCGTGGTGGACAAAGTGACTACAGCTTGCCGCTTGCTCATCCAACTCACTGCACCACCATTTATAATAAAAATGTATCCACTGGTGGATCTCCTGTTGTCAATGTTCCCTGCCCAATCAGAATCTACATATCCACGAATGCTAAGAGTCCTCTGTGAGTCAACCGAATCCCATGGTAACACAAAGAAAAATCTGAAGTGCCCTTCAAATATTTGAAAACTCTTTTTACATCCCAATGTGTTCTTCCAGGATTAGCCATAAATCGACTAAGTACTTCCACTGCTTGGGAAATGTTTGGCCTTGTATAGACCATCACATACATGAGATGGCCAACCGCACTAACATAGGGTACACTGGTCATGTCCTCCATCTCAGTAGGAGATTTTGGACAGTCCTCAACAGATAGTTTTGTTCCCTGCAAGGCTGGAACCACTAGCTGTTTGCAATCATTCATACAAAATCTCTCAAGAATAGTCCTGATATACTTACTCTGACTTAGCCATAGTTTTCTATTCTTCCTATCCTTGGTTATCTTCATCCCCAGAATATACTTTGCTACACCAAGATCCTTCATTTTGAACTTAGCAGAAAACTGAGACTTAAGATCAGAAATCATTAGCTTACTATTGCCTATGAACAACATACCATCAACATAGAGAGCAATAATAAGAACTCGATCACTTTCAACTTTATAATATACACAGTGATCAAATTTTGATCTCACAAATCCCAAAGATAAAACAAAAGTATCAAATTTTTGGTACCACATTCTAGGTGACTGCTTTAACCCATACAAAGACTTCTTTAATTTGCATACTAGTTTTTCTTTACCTTTTTCAACAAAGTGCTCAGGCTGGGACATATAGATTTCTTCTTCAAGATCACAATGAAGAAATGTTGTCTTCACATCCATCTGTTCTACCTCTAAGTCATATGCTGCTGCAAGTGACAAAATAAATCTGATAGATGTCAGCTTTGCTATAGGAGAAAAAATCTCCCCATAATCAATTCCTTCAACCTGGGAATAACCCTTTGCAACCAGTCTTTCCTTGTACTTTTCTACACTGGCATCCAGACCAATCTTTTTCTTAAATACCCATTTGCAACCCACAGGTTTTCTGCCTTCAGGCAAGGGCACCAAACTCCAAGTTTCATTTTTCTCTAATGATGCCATCTCTTCTTCCATGGCTTCTAACTAAGAGTCTGAATCAAACATTTTAAATGCCTCTTTTACAGTCCTAGGCTCATCAATTCTAGAAATCAAAGCATAGGCACAAGTAGAATCAATCAATGAGAACCTATACCTATATGGTTGTTTTCTTTCATGGGTTGACCTCCTCACTTGCTGAGGCTGAGGTTCTTCTTCTTCAAAACTTTTAGAACTGCTTGAGCTCTCCTCAGTTTCGAGTACATTTTGAATTTTCAATTCCTCTTTCTCTGGTGTAGGAGGAATTATTGCTACATCCTTATTGTTTTCTGGCTTTGTCTTTGATTGCAGATCCAAAGTGGAAGGTTTCAACTCATGAAAGATTACACTTCTGTTGTATAAAACCTTCTCTGTATTAGGATTCCAAAGCTTGTATCCTTTTATGACAGTGTTATAGCCAATAAAAATACATTTGACAGCCTTGTTCTCTAATTTAGATCTTTCACATCCGACCCATATGCATATGCCTCACAGCCAAAGACTCAAATATGTCTAAGAGAAGGCTTCTTACCAGACCACGCTTCCAAGGGTGTTTTCTCAATAAGAGCAGAATTTGGAGAACGATTTATTAGATAACATGCAGTAGATACAACCTCAGCCCAAAACTTCTCCTCCAAGCCAGCACTACTGAGCATACTTCGTGCTCTCTCCATCACTGTCCTATTGAATCTTTTTGCAACTCCATTCTGCTGTGGAATATAAGGTGTAGTCTTATGTCTTTTAATCCCATGGTCTTTACAGTATCTTTCAAATTTATAAGAACATAATTCACCGCCATTATCAGTCCTTAAGCATTTTATTTTTCTACCAGTCTAATTTTCAACAAGGTTCTTAAATTCCTTAAATCGACTGAACACTTCTGATTTACTTTTCAAAAAATAAACAAATGCTCTTCTTGAATAATCATCAATGAACGACACATAGTATCTTGATTTAGACAAAGAAGGAACATCCACTGGACCAAACACATATGAATGAATATAATCTAGAAAACCAGAAGATTTATGATGACTGGAATAAAATGAAACATGGTGTTGTTTTCCATATATACAGTGTTCACAGAATTCAAATTCAAGATTACAATCTTCAAGCCCCTCAACCAGGTTTTTGTTCTTCAAGGTTTTTAAACCTTTTTCTCCTATGTGGCCTAGCCTATGATGCTAGAGCATAGTCTTCTCTACTGGAAGTTTTACTTCCATAGAGTTTACATAATTAGGGATATTTCCCTCTTTACCTCCATGAGTAGCTTTCAGTGACTTTTCAGAGACACTATTACATTGAATAGCCTATGCATCTAGCTTGTATAGGGTACCAATTCTAGCACCTCTAGCCAGCACCATTGAACCTCTAGTCATCTTGCAGCCATTCGCAGAGAACATGACTCGTACTCCAATATCATTCAGCTTACTGATAGACAGTAGATTCCGAGCCATACCTGGTATGTGCATAACATCATTGATCCCCTTCACTCTTCCATTAGGGAATTGTATTCTGACTCTTCCACGGCCAAAAATGTCCAAAGTTGAATCACTTGCCAAGTAAACCTTTCCACCATCATATTCTTCATACTTCATGAACCATTCTCTATGAGATGTCATGTGGAAAGATGCTCCAGAATCAATTAGCCAGACATCATCTGATGCCTGAGTAGCCAAAGCTGCAATGAAGGTGTCTGCATCACTATGAGAAGAGTCATTGTCGGAAGAGTACTTCTTCTTCTTCTTCTCGTCTTTGCAATCCTTTCGGACATGACCAGGTTGCCCACAGTTCCATCATTTCACCTTGGACTTCTTGCCAGGAAACTTTGATCTCCCCTCTGATTTCGATTTGGACTTCTTGTCCTTCTTGCCTTTCTCTTTCGGTCTTCCTATGACAGCAAGAGCTTCCTTTGCCATCTTAGAAGATTTCTTTCTCATCTCTTCTGATAGCAAATAACCAACAAAATCTTCCATCTTGAAACTGGATGTTGTACTCCCAATAGCCATCACCAAATGATCCCAAGAGTCTGGCAAATAACACAGTAATAGCATACAACGATCCTCTTCATCAATTTTTACACCAACAAATGTCAATTGAGCAATCAACATATTAAATGTGTTCAAATGATCAACTACAAACCCTCCTTCCTGCATTCTCAAAGAATACAACTTCTTCCTCAGGAATAGTTTATTCACTAAGGACTTCCCCCGATAAATAGACGCCAATCTCTTCCACAAAGAAGAGACAGTCTTCTCCTCATGCACATTCAGAAGAATTGAGTCTGCCAAACAAAGCCTTATCAACCCCTTAGACTTCCTATCTGCAAGGTCCCAATCCTCTTGCTTCATGCATGTAGGTTTAGTTCCAGACATTGCATGCCACAGATCACGATCAACTAGAAGATCCTCCATCTTGAGTTTCCACAACTCAAAGTTATTGCCATTGAACTTCTCTATTTCAAACTTTCCAGATGTACTAGCCATCTCAACCTGTAATCAGAAATAACAAACTCTACAAGACTCCCACTGAATAGAATTAACTCAAAAAACCCAACGTACCCACAAGGATAACACAACTGGCCAGGCTCTGATACCACTTGTAAGGAAAATTAGATGCAAAAACAATTCTCTTAATGTCAATACCTTAGGAAAGAATGTAGATATACTTTTAAATTTTACAATTACAGTCCAATTAAGATGCACTATGAAACAGATAACAGAAAAAGAGTATTTGACAATCACACATGAACACCAGATATACGTGGGAAAACCCTTATGGGAGAAAAACCCACCACACCAAGAGAAATCACTTTGTATTATAGTAATGGAGATTACATACAAATGACAGACTTATCTTTCTGGTGTTTGTTTACATTAGCATTCACCATGAACAATATTGTACAGGAACCTTCAAGTTATAGTCAGCACAGAATAGAATTCACTCTTATACAATTCAAACTATTCACACACAACTATTGATTGAACCAATCAAATCACTATAGAGATTACAAACTATATTCATGTCGTTCCTGGCTATTGAGCTTCCTCACAGAATTGTCACAATGAACATACTCCCAATGGTTCCAATTCGGCTCCTCTGATTGGCCGAATACCAGCCACGTAGATAGTCATCGCTTGGTCAGAAGAAACAAAATTTTTTGGCATCTCGGTGAGACACTAACAGTGTCTCGCCGATGCCACAAGACCATCATATTGATGTCGCCAAGAGTCATTTCCATCGGCAGGAGGTTTCACCGAGCTAACAACATGTATTGGCTTTAGTTTTCCTTTCGGAAAGACTATCGCTCTCGCCAAGACATCTCAATGAGCCTTCTTTTGTTACACCGAGCTCAGGAGACTATCGCTAAGACTTCCTTATGTTGCTAGGACCTCACATTGACATTCTCCACATGTATCGCTATCGCCCAAACTCATAGCTTTCGGTGAGACGTTATACTGATGAGATCACAAGTCATATCGAGCTCCAAAGAATAGTGGACATGACTTAATATTATCACCAAGAGGTTTCTCCGAGATCACAAATATCACCCCGAAGTCACCAACAGTCACCAAGACAAATCACCTTCGCTAGGATGTCTTACCGAGAATAGACTTCAACATCGGCGAGACATAAACACATCGCCGAGACATCATAACGAAACAACCATTGTTACTCCGATGAACCCAAGTGCATTCCCATCAGCGAGACTTTAACCCTTCGCTGGGACATCATAACGAGAACCCTTTAGTTATCCCGAAGACTTCCATACTGCACATACTGTCGGTGAGACTTTAACCCATCACCCAAACTTCTTCCTGAACGAGGTCTTTCAGCCAAGGGTCTCAACGACAAGCAATAGAATGGCTTGTCGGCCAAAGATCTCCTCGAGCGCTAACAGGTCATACCAAACACTCCTTGTCACAGTGATAACTCCATAGTGAAAGCATTCGACAAGATAGAAACTAGGTCACAACGACCTATACAAAACATGATGTTCCAAACTGTTAGTCGGCCAGACATAAGAGATGTCACACCGGCTTGGCTCCAGTAGAGGTTACAACCTGTGATGATTGAGGCATATATTTCCAACAATCGCCCTATAAAGAGAAAGCAATTATGATATGCATTGGCCAGTCACGGTGTTTGGTTCACTTCATCCATCGCCCAAACTTAAAACCTGTTGAAGAAACACATGGTAGTATAGCGCAACCTGTATGAGTCTTTGTATTTCACCGTCGAAAGCTTGTGATAAGGTGACACATGGTGTGTGGGTGGAGATCTACTCAAAAGTGAAGGGAAGCAGTCATCAATTATGCGCAACAATGATACGTGGCAGCATAGCGGGGCCTCTTTTAAATGCGAAGGAAGGAAAACCTTTGGGGAGCGCAGAGCAGACATGTGGAGGAGACAACAGAGTTTGACAAAAAGGCCGAGTGGCTCATTTGCGATGCACGGGCCGATACTTAACCCAAAATATATATACCCGAAGGGAGCTTGTTGAATATTTATTCACAGAGCCTACTTAACATAATAAAATATATAAGATTCATGGTCTTATAGCTTTTAATTTTTTTCCTTCAATGTTTTATGAAGAAGTTTATGATATGGAATGAGGAAAATAGTAGCTACAGGAGGATTTGAATTCAGGATTTGAATGTGAAAAAGTGGAGAGAATTTTTGAAATGAGTGGATTCCTATTAAAACCTTGTTGGTAGGCTATGATTGGTTGGTTATACAAGAATATGTAAGAAATTTGGGTTTAAGAAAAATGGGCTTTATTCCCATCCCTTTGTCCTGTTAAAAGTATTTGAAACTATACATGTAACATGACATGCCTCTTCTCAAGGGGCTTAATTATTTTGAGGACTAATGAGTATTGGCTAATGTGCTTGATTCATATGCCTTGTTGTAGACAATTTAATTTCTAGATTATGTTAGTAATATTATATCATTAGGTTTGTTAGTGTGTTTATTAATATGAATATTAAAATAATATAATTGGTCGCATGAGTGCTTGTTTGTATCATGAATTGTTAAAATAACTCATCTATGTAAAAGAGTGGTTATAGAAACTCTCAAATATTATAGATGTAAGTCCAATAAATTAGTGTTATATATATTATTGATAAAAAATAATAAAATTGCAATATTTTCTAAAATTATAATACGGTATCAAAGAATTGGTGAAATATGGGGAGTTAGCTGGTGAAATAGTAGGTAATTTAGAAAAATATATCATTGATGACACAAGCGATAGTTGTATTATATGAAAAAGTAATCTAAAAAAAAGAACTCGAGTCTTTCGAGATCACTATTCACCAAATACATTAGGATGAATTGACATCTCTTAAAGAATTTTAATTTATCCCTTTTACAACTATTTATAATTGGAAATTACAAATGAAAATATGAAATGTCCAATTACAATTTAAAATATTGAGCTATAAAGAACTGGAGAAATTATATCTTTACACAATGAAAATTAGAAACTAATTTATATAGAAATAGAAAGTACTGATCTCAAAAGAATATTTTGTAGGTTTTTGGAAGTCTCAGCCACATACACGAACACATAACACATATGTCCTTGTGTCATGTTCTCATATGACAAAATCATAAAATAGAAAAAACAAAATTTCTAGAACATGTTATTGCATACATAGAAATGCAAATGATGGATTTATGAAGAATGCACTTAAAGATTTTATATGCACTTGCACCTTTCAACACAACGTAATGTCAACTAGGGACGAAGAAGGGGCAACTAAATAAAGGTGTTTACATAAGACTTAGGCTTTCAAAAAATTATTTTAGCTAGCAGGCTTAAGCGATAACCTTAGGAATGAGGGGCTGATAAGTCGATGAGCTTTAAGATATAATGTTGTAACTTAAGGAACTGACAATAGGCGATAGGAGGTCAACTTAGAATTAGAACAAAAGTAATTGCAACGTTTGCTTGGACCTATGGTTTTTAGGGTTTTAGACCTAGGTAGAAGACTATAATAGTATTTATATCAATCCCTAACATGAGTATACTCATTCTAAAAATGAAGACATGTGAGAAAGATCAAGAACCAAAAGATTTTTTTTGAAAGTGCCATCAACTTGCATAGTGATAACCTTGTCAGGGTGTGAGTGATATTTAGCTTTAGGAAGTGGAGCATTATTTTTGGGATATAAAAAATTTGAAGAATGGATGTATTTATTCATTATTGTTATTTTCATTGGGGAGTAGTTTATTGATTGGGGTGATATAATTAGTGACAATCTCCACAAGCATCTCACTCAATTTTAATTGAACAAATTATTTTATAATTTTTTAAACCTATTTTATGCCATTGCTAGTATGAGGGCTTAGTTGGAAATGATTACTAGAGGAGATGTTGATGATGTGACTCAAATCTATGATTATTAACCATATCTCCAATTAGAATATAATTACCCATTTTTAGGAGAGTGAATGATGCAAATTCATGATGCACATTGTTAGGGAGCTTCAAGGTGACATGGGAGTAAGGATATCTCCAGATGCTACATAATTGATAAATGTGTATGGGATTTATTTTATCTAATTCTAAAGGTTCAATTTATCCAAATTGGGGGATTCTATGGATTCCCATATAAATTTCTAATGTATGTGTATATGTCTAAAATTGGTCATGATTAAGCTTGTTAATTAATTAAATATGATTTATTTAATTAATTCCTCTAATGTCATCTACATATAAATAAATTTAATTATTTATTTATATCGTTCATCTTCTAAATTCTTCTACCTTAAATTAAATAAATAATTTTATTTAATTACTAACATTTCTACCCTCCGCTTAATTAAATTAAATAAATTTTTATAATTTATTTATATTTAATTATCATTTGGTTCTAAAGTTTAAATATTTTTAAATATTTGAATAGTGGAATATTCTCCATCCCATATTTGAATTAAATTAAATATTAAATATCTTATTTAATATTTTCCTCACTCTAATTTCATTTTAAACATAATTAAATATGAGTTATTTAATTATGTGGATTTCTATTTTCATCTCCACTTTAAAATTAAATAAATTTATTTTATTTAATTTCTAACTCATGCTAACTCGCCCTTCCAAATTTTATCTCATCTTTCGAAATGGAAGTTTCCCTTCGAAACTCAATGACGAAATTGAAAGAAAAGGGAAACCTTCCATCCTTCTCTTCCACTTTCGAAAATCTCCCTCCGTCCGTTCGAAACAAGCTTAATCTAGACCGTCGATCGATTCAGCCAATCAAACCCGTTCGAAAACTCTATAAAAGCCCGTGCAAATCCAAGCCTTGGTTAATCATCCACATTCACATGCATGCACTTACCTACGCATACCTACGTTCATGCAATCAGCCTATGCATTCACATCATTTTCAGCATCACATCCATACTTTCATATTAGCATAGATTTGCATTTAGCATAATATGCATTTTGTATCTCGTTCTTCATGTTGTCTTTTTGTTGAGTTGGATCTGCTGGTCTGAGAGCCATTCGAAAACAACAAAACGCTGAAGTTAGAGGAGGATAAGACGGTTTCGAGAAGCTGCAATTACGGTTTGCATTATTCTGTTTCTTTTCAGCTTTTTGATTTAATGTTTTATTAACATGTGTTTGATTTCTATTTAATTAATCCAATATTTCATACACACATTAAAATGGCGCCCACCGTGGGGCTCGAACCCACGAAATTAACGATTTCTGTAAGTTTGTTTTGACAGTTTCGGCTTTCTGGAATCGGCTTTTCAAAAAATTCTGGCGTTTAGGCGCATTCAAAAAATTCTGACGCGCATACGAAAAATTTAACTTCTTATTTTGCAGAATTTTGACGCGCATCTTGTGACTGTTAGCGCGCATCCCGTAACTGTTAGGGTGCATCCCGTAACTGTAAGGGTGCATCCCGTAACTGTAAAGCGTATCTCGTGACTGTTAAAGCGCATATAGTGACTATTTGTTTAGGCACATAGAGTAAATATTTGCACGCATATAATTTTCTTCTTACATGCACAGTATTTACTTTGAAATTTTCTTACGGCGCATCCAGTCTCTGTTTAGGTGCTTATAGTGTCTGTTCGAGCGCATCCAGCTTCTGTTTAGGTGCATATTGTCTCTGTTTCGGTGCATACAGTCTCTATTCTAGCGCATATATGTTTCGACACATATAGTCTCTATTCTGGCGCATATATGTTTCAGCGCATACAACTTCTGTTCAGGCGCATATAGGCTGTAACAAAATCACAGAATTTTGAGTCTGACACATTCCGCAGACAGAATTGTGTTTCTTTTCCTAAAAATTTTAAAATGAAGCAATCCTAGGGTAGCCACATCTGGATAAAAAGAAGCAATCTAGGATAGTCACCAAACAATGAATTTTGTAGTTAAAATTGAACAATCTGTTTTTGGTGAAGCAATATCTTCACTTAGATTAGCTCATTGTTATTTGGATCTTAAAAAGAACATCTGTTTACTTTGATTGTGGCAATAGGTCTATGCTCTCCCCTTAACTAGGTGATCAGAATACCAGACTTGCCTTTTAATTTCATGCAATGTTTTTGTTTCAATTACATCCTTTAGAGAGCCTTCCGTAGTGGGAAAAAGTACTCACCCTACGGGAACGACTCAAGTGGGTTCAAGCCAAAGCCAGGCTATTCCACCCCACTATAAAATTTAAAGCAGATCTGGGGAAACCTTCTTTTGCCGGTAGTGTACAAGATAACCATCCCCAAAGCCTTTGTTCTAAAGGTTGGGAGGTCTCCTGAGGGAGTTTATTATTGCCGCACCGAATGGAAATTCTTACTACGAACCTAGTGTAGTAGCCAGCCGAGTCAGTTTCCAAACATTCTGATAATCACAGTGCAAGGGGAGGGAAGAATCTACCCCCAAGATACTCACCATATAACTGCCAAGGATCGTTTGCTCAGGGGATCCGATATCCACTTTCATAACTCTGAGTACGCGCCTGGAAAAGACAAAAACACAGGCGCCCCTTCGGGGGTGACATGGCTGTGTGAGTCGACGCAGTTTTAAGATGTGGGCTATTGATTATTAGAGTGACCTACTTGAGCATTTAAGAGTGAGTCTGTCTAAACTATTTTTCATGTGGAAAACCTGTGAAAACATTTGATGAAAAACATTTCTTGATCAAACACTTCAATGTTAGTATAGGGCTTTAAAAACAATTGTTTTCAAAAATGTTTGTTGTGTCTTCCTTTACATTAATTCAGATAAAGAAATCATCCAAAAGGAACATGAAGAACAACAACTGAAAGCCACTTAAGAGATTTTCATATCATTGGTTCAAAAACAGTTCCAAACAATTTTCTCATGCTTAGAGATTGGAAGTCAACAAAATTTACCAAGAAGTCATTGTCTAAAAGGATCAGAAAACCCAAGAAACCATTAGGATACAAGAAAACACTGCAAAAGAGAAAATTCTTGTACAAAAGTTGACGAGTCTTGTTTCACTATCGAGGATTTCTTCACAGATATCAAGATTTTGTTAGAGGATTCACTGATGAGTATGCCATAGACCCCTTAGATTCTCGAGCTTATTATCAGAGATTAGCTCTGTCACAATGGCATAATCATAACCAACCTCTTGAATTTGACAACATACCACAACATTCCACAGAGTATCCTTCACGCCCCAATCAAATTCTTCATTGATTTTGGAACCTTTCTTTGAAAACAAAGATCAAAATTTTAAAAGTGCATTTCTCAAACAACTTTTTAATTTTTGGTTCAACTTCCCCATCAGGATTCTGAAATCCTTCATCAAATTTGGAAGCCACAACCAATAAATTAGAAGTATCCTTGATCATATCATAAGATTCCATATCTTATCGGATCAAGATATCATTACAATAGCACTTGTCAAAACTAGGATCTAAGTTTAGAAGAATTTTCCAAAAACATATGCCTATCTCCACAAGGTCTCAACACAATAAACTGAAGGATACAATCCAGAAAGAAAGTCATATTTAGAACACTCAAGAGGAAGGAGAAAGCAGTAATCCCATTTTTAGCATAAATCAAAATCCACTCTTCAACAACAACATGGACGATAGAGAAGAAAATCCTTTTCATAATTACAGGGATAAAAACCAAGTGGATAGTGATGAGGAACAAGATGAGGAATGTCTTAGAGAGGCTGAACAAGATCCAAAATTCCATAAAGCCATTGAAAAGATCTTACAGTGAGATAAGGAAAAATATTTTCGCTATCTAGCTGAACAAGGGGCTAAATTACCTCACAACTTTGACACTGAAAACTTGAAAAACAAACCTGAAGAGACACCCCTTTTAGATCTTAGTGCCTTGACCCAACAAATCAAGGCACTTCAAGGACAAGTTAGAGAATTACAAGGGGAAACAACCACAAAGAAATACACTTTGGAGGACATTTGTCCTTATCCTTTCGACATAAATTTAAACATGGTTCCTTTTCCCAAGCATTGTGAAATGCCAAAGTTTGATCGCTATAATGGGAAAATAGATCCAATCGATCACGTTAGGGACTTCAGAAACTTGACATTAGAATTTGCTCACGAAGATACTTACTTGATGCGACTATTTCCTAGGAGTCTTGGAGTACACTCTATGGAATGGTTATCCAAGATCACACCTCCAGTCAGGACATTTGAAGAATTGATCAATTTATTCATATCACAATATACCTACAACATACAACATCAGATCACCATGATAGATCTTTGTAAAGTTGCACAGAAACCTGGTGAACCTTTCATTACGTTTCTTCAGAGATGGAGAAGAATGTTTGCCAGATACCCACGTCCTGTTCCAGAGAAAGAAAAGATGGTTACTTTCATCAACAGTTTAAATTCGGAAATGAGCTATCACTTGAACTTACATTGTCCTTCTTCTTTTTAGAAAATGATTGAAGATGCCTTGACCATTGAAAATGCTTTGGTCAAAAGAGGCATAATAAAACATGACAAAGAAAATCCTAGCTCATCCAACCATCATAATAATCAGGACAAATCCAAATTCTGGACTCGCAACAAAAATATGGTGAATGATGATGTTGTGGATGCAAATCATGCTTCAACCAAACCATTTGTCCTCACTACTCCAAACAGTCACAACAACAATGTCAACTTGGTTGCAAATCACAGAAATAATCCTCCTCCTCAGAGCAACAATACAAATCAACGCTCAACTTCCCATCAAGGGACTTCAAACAATAACCAGGGTTATCGAGGAAACAATAACAATCAAAATTCCTTAGGAAACAACTCAAATTCAAATCCGCAAAGATTTTCATTTTTCTCGAATAGAAGAACTTTTACTCCATTAGGTCAATCCATAGAATCCGCATTCAAAGAATTGATGGCCAAAAATCTCATTACTTTACTGCCTCAACGAAATTATGAACCCAGTGTAAAACCTCCATCATGGAATGAGGCATATTATTGTGATTATCATCGGTGTAAAGGTCATCGCACAAACAATTGTCAAGCTTTGAAGAATGTGATTCAAGACTTAATCGACAATGGCATCGTCACAATAGAAGGAAATCAACAAACCAATGCAGATCACCAAGCATTTCGCAATCCATTGCCTAATTATCAAAAGGGTGAATCTTCTGAAAAAAATGTGAATCATATCAATGATGATCATATAATCAATCATCTTTACGCAGACGACGAGCGGGTAAATGTCATTAAAGTCAACAAAAAGGTGGAATATAGAGAAGTCAATGCAACAACAAGAGCGCAAGCCAAAGTTGTCTTAAAGGGTGCCTCTTCAAGATCCACGGAACCTCTACCTCAACAGAAATATGATTTGGTTAACCAACTTCGAAAAACCCCCGCTCAAATTTCCATTCTGGAACTATTGAAGATTTCTCCAGCCCATAAAGAAATTCTAGACAAAGCCCTAGTAGAAACGAATGTATCAACGAAATTGGATGTAAATCAATTTCAAGCCATGGTAGGGCATTTGTCCTCACTTACTTGTCTTTCATTCTCTGATAAGGATGACGTTTCCATAACTCATCCCCATAACTCCTCTTTGTACTTAGAAGTCATGGTTCACAAATTTCACATCAAATGGGTTCTAATAGATGGAGGTGCTGGTTTGAACATCTGTACCTTAAAGTTGGTCAAAGCCTTAGGATTTTCTGAGGACTCCATTGATTTCAGAAGGAAGATTACCATAAAGGCTTATGGTGATGAAGAAAGAGCATCCAAAGGTATAATCATGCTGCCGATCAGAGTGGGCCCTATTATAAAGAATACTTTTTGTCAAGTACTGGACCGTGATCTTGCATATAACATCTTGTTGGGTCGTCCTTGGATCCACGAAATGCAAGCTGTCCCATCAACATATCATCAATGTCTCAAATTTCCTTATGATGGACAGGAAATCACAATACCTGCTGATAATTCCAACATTCAAACTTGTGCCAACATAAAAGTTAGTCAATATACTTTGGTCCCTAATAATCGGGAAGCTCATGCCAGTACTTCTCTAAAAATTGACACACAAATTAGTCAATTGACCAATAGTTTTGACAAAAAGCTGAAATTCAAGGATCACGGTGTTGGAGAATACTCTCTTTGCCTTGCCAATTTACCTACATCACCTCGATCACATGGACAACCATCTATCAGGGAACATCAAATCTCAGCAGCATCAACATCAAAGCAAATACCAGTAGAACCAATCACAAAATTTAAGGGACAATTCATCAAAGAAAAATTCCCCATGGAAAATCCTGAGGATATGGAAATTCTAAATTGGCTCTATAAAGATGAAGATGAAGCAGTTTCTAATATCAAATTACCCACAGACAAATATGGAAAAGGATATTCAATCATGCAGAAGATGGGTTATGATGAAGGACCTATCGGAAAAAGGAAGGAAGGAGTAGTTGAACCCATTCACCTCCGTGGACTCACTGCAAGAGAGAAAACTGGATTGGGTTATGATACTCTAAAGAAAACAAATCCAAACATGGCACTATCTTCACATTGCAAGAAAGCTCAAATTCACAAGAGGCATGTGTGACAACAATTGATAACTTCCTAGACAACAATTTTGACACAGACTATGCTGAATATGAATGGGACACCATTTACAATGATGAGTTTTGGAGGGACAAAGAGGTTGATGTAATACACCAATATGCCCCAACTCTAATTGAAGGACAAGGTTCAGGGACCCAACCGCAAGAATCTGAACCACAAATCGACTATGATTCTAGTGATATTGAATCAGATCTAAACGAACAAGACTATCATGAGGACAGTATCATCATTGCTCCACCTCATACCTCAGATCCTACAGACCACTCTGTCATGACCTTAACCATAGCCGATCTCACACAACCTGATGATCCTCTACCTTTAATTCATCCTGACCTCATTGATTGGGATTTTACGAAATCTATTAACATACCCATGTTTCCAAGTGATAAAGCTATTGTAAACTTCCTTTCCCCAGAAGATACAAATGATTGTTCCACCAACGATTTTTGACATAAAGTTTTTGATCAGGAGAGTGTCAAGTCTCCCAGCTGCAAAAGTAAAAATAAAAAAGAAAGATCTAATGGTGAAAACTAGAATCTGGCAGTATTAGATCAAACAAAAGATAAAATAAAGAGCGTATCTGATGTTGAAAACCTCTTTGAGGCACCAGACGATGGGAATCTTGACACTCTTCCGGAGCACTACCATGAACGATCGCCTATTCTAATTGAGCCTACAAATGCTGTCGATCTTGAGACTATAGACAAACCAAGAATTTTACAGTTAGCTGCATCAATGATTGAAAAAGAAATACCAGAATTCATGGAATTCCTGAAAGGAAATCAGGTCAATTTTGTGTGGTCTTATGTTGACATGCCTGGTCTTGATCCTGATCTTATCATGCATTATTTGTCTATCAAACTAGGGGTCAAGCTGGTAAAACAAAAACTCAGAAAGATGCACCCTCATGTTGCATTATTAGTTAAAGAAGAACTGAGAAAACTTCTTGATGTGGGCTTCATCAGACCAATTGACTATGTAGAATGGATTTCCAACATCATACCTGTATCCAAACCAGATAAAACTATCAGAATATGTATAGATTTCAGAGATCTCAACAAAGCATGTCCTAAGGATGACTTCCCATTACCAAATATTGACACCATAGTTGATCTGACAGCTGGCCATGCCATGTATTCATTAATGGATGGTTTTTCTGGATATAACCAAATCAATATTGCACCTGAAGATCAAGAGAAAATAACTTTTACGTGTCCATGGGGAACTTATTGTTGGAACGTCATGCCTTTTGGTCTGAAGAATGCTGGGGCTACTTACCAAAGAGCCATGACTACAATCTTTCATGACATGATGCATGTCTTCATGGAGGATTATGTGGATGACATACTGGCAAAATCATACACCAGAGAAGGACATCTTGAAGTATTGTCCAAAATATTTGCAAGATTAAAAAAATTCAAAGTTCGTCTTAACCCTAAGAAATGTGTTTTTGGGGTCAAATATGGAAAACTCTTGGGGTACATTGTTTCAGAAAAGGGAATTGAAGTAGACCCAGCAAAAGTTCAAGCAATTATGGAAATGCCTCCACCAAAGAACATCAGTCAGTTAAGATCATTTCAAGGATGACTTCAATCTATACGGAGGTTCATTGCACAATTGGCCGACAAAAGTTTACCTTTCACACATCTACTACATAAAAATGTTCCTTTCAAGTGGGATGACAAATGTGAATTGGCTTTTCAGAAAATCAAAGAATATCTAATGACTCCACCAGTTCTCGTATCACCAAATCCAGACAAACCACTCATCTTATACATTGCTGCAATAGAGAACTCCCTGGGGGCACTACTAGCACAAGAAGACACTACAGGAAAGGAACGTGCAATCTACTACATTAGTAGAACACTAACAAGTCATGAGCTCAACTACACTTCTATTGAGAAGACTTGTCTGGCAATAGTTTTTGCTTCACAGAAGTTTCAGCACTACATGTTAACCCATATGATCAATCTGGTTTCAAAAATTGATCCACTTAAGTATTTGTTAAGCAAAGCATCATTGACAGGAAGGTTAGCAAAGTGGGTAATGACTCTAAGTGAGTTTGACATACATTATGTTGATCGCAAGGCCATCAAAGGACAAGTTATAGCCGATTAATTAGCTGAAGCACCACTACAAGTAGATCATCCCTTGCACATCGAATTTCCAGATGTTGATGTCTTCGCTGCAGAATCTAAACAAACATGGGCATTGTATTTTGATGGTTCTTTCACTCAACATGGATCGGGGGCAGGCATACTTTTTGTCACCCCTCAAGGACATACCATTCCTTGATCATATAGGCTAATGTTTCCATGTACTAACAACATAGCTGAATATGAAGCATTGATCACTGGACTCAAAATAGCACTGGAATGGAGAATAACAGAATTACAGGTGTATGGGGACTCACAGTTAGTCATCTATCAAATCAATGATGACTATCAAACTAAAGATGAGAAACTATTACCATATAAAAAGATGGTTGATGATTTCAAGAAATACTTTGTGGACATTAAATTTACACAAATTCCAAGG
The DNA here is from genome assembly GCA_007258455.2 of Sequoia sempervirens. Taxonomy (NCBI): domain Eukaryota; kingdom Viridiplantae; phylum Streptophyta; class Pinopsida; order Cupressales; family Cupressaceae; genus Sequoia; species Sequoia sempervirens. The sequence continues at coordinate 40,378 of VDFB02066235.1, forward strand.
ATTGATAACAAAGCAGCTGACGCCATGGCCACAATCGCATCATTGTTGCAACTCCCAGAAACTCAAAATCGTTATGAATTTCTGGTGGAACAATCATTTACACCTGCATATGATACCCCTGAAAGCCAAATCATTTGTCACTTGGTAGGATCCGATTCGCCTTGGTACGAAAAAATTTACGCCTACCTCAAAGACAACATTTTACCACCTGATTTATCCCGTAACCAAAGACAACTTTATTTGCCAATCCGCTCGCTATACCCTCATCGCTGACACCCTTTATCGCCATGGTCTTGATGGTACTTTACTCCGATGTCTTGAACACGAGGAATCTGACAAAGCTTTACAAGAAGTTCACGGTGGCATCTGTGGTACTCATTCGAGTGGACTGACCTTGTCCAAAAAATTGATTAGAATGGGTTACTACTGGCCTACAATGGAGAGGAAATCATTCACTTTTGTGAAAACATGTTCAAAATGTCAAATTCATGGGAATCTCATTCATGCTCCTGCACAAGAACTTCAACTGTTCACACCAACCTGGCCATTTTCTCAATGGGGGTTAGATCTAGTGGGCAAGATTCATCCTTCTTCATCAAATGGGCATAAATTCATCATCACAGCAATAGAGTATTTTACCAAGTGGATTGAGGCAGTCCCTCTTACCAAAGTTACTGGCAAATAAATATCATCATTCATACTCAACTATATCATTTGTCGGTATGGCATTCCCAACTCCATTATTATAGATAATGGACGTCCATTCAAAAATTAGGATGTTGATGAACTTTGTGAGAGATTTCACATATAACATAGATACTCAACACCTTATTATCCACAAGGAAATGGCCAAGCAGAGGCCTCAAATAAAACAATATTGAAAATCTTGAAAAAGACTATGAATACTTCAGGGAAGGATTGGCATGTTCAACTCAATCCTGCTCTATGGGCCTACCGAACTAGTGTCTGTACACCAACAGGAGCAATGCCATTCGCTCTTGTCTATGGAGCAGAGGCCATATTTCCCTTAGAGGTGGAGATTCCCTCACTCAGAGTATCATTGAAAGGCCTTACAACAGATGATGAATACCGAGTTTCCCGACTCCAAGAACTGGAACTTCTAGATGAGAAGAGACAAAGAGCAGCTGATCATCTAAAAGCATATCAACAAATGATGTCTCGCAGCTACAACCACAAAGTAAAGCCACGTACCTTTCAAGTGGGTGATCTTGTTCTGAAAGAGAATCCACACAATCAACAAGATAGAGAGAAGAAAGGAAAGTTTGAACCAAATTGGCTAGGTCCTTATGTGGTTATCGCAGTCTATGGTTCAGGAGCCTATAAGCTATCAACGCCAGAAGGGGACCTGTTTGACGAGCCTATCAACAACATGCATTTGAAAAAGTATTATGTCTAAGATGGTTATCATCATCAGAAAAAGTCTTGAAGGAATCCAAAAAAATCAGAAAAAGTCCTGAAGAAATCAAAAAAAAAAATTGAAGAGTAAAAAATCAGAAAAAGTCTAAAATCCAGCAAATAATCGAGAAAGAGTCTGAAGAAATCAAAAAATGAAAAAAGTCGAAAAAAAAAAAATGGAAAAAAGTCACAGAAGAAATCAAAAAAATCGGAAAAGTCCTGAAAAAGCAAATCGGGTGAAAACCTGCAAAGCAATGATCTATTGACAACAAAATGCAATAAAAACAAATAGTGAAAATCTGGCAAACAGACGCTATTTGTAGCCATCCATCTATGGTTCATGTTCTGCACTTAGCTGCTTAGCCTTCGTTTCCTGCATCTTTTCCATCATCTTAGGGTCACGCCAACACCATGTTATCATCATTTGCTTCGAGTAATAACGTCTTATCATGGCTTGATTATTGCACATATTTCATTTCAACAAGTTGTGTTGATACCAAGGGCAAATCTGGGCATACTAGGGGCAATCAACTTTCAGATCTTCCCAAAACAGTAAGACAATGACATCGAAAACAATCACGCAAAACAAAACAACCAACCATTGATCCATATCACAGTGGCTTTTAGTTGCGTACCTTACCACGACTCATATCTGGATGATCTCTAATCTGAAATAATGTTTGGAATCGCAATATTTCATTTGTTGAACAATGGTTGTTTATTTTTCGACATCATTTCTCTGGAGCACACTCGATGATGTACTGAACTAGAGTGGCAAGGAAAGAGGATGGTTTTTCTTTGTCTGCTGTCTTGAGGTTAATCATTTATCTGTTGCAAGTATGTCACGAGACATGATTCCCAAAATTTATCATTGATGACAGTTCCAAATTTGCACCAGATAGTGGTTAGTCTTTGTCTGTTTATGCAAGAAATACTCAGGTCATCCTGGTTCAATTATACCTAGATGCTTGTATTCACTTGCTATATCAAAAATCATGAAAGTTGTACTCAAGTCATCATTGGTGCTAATTTCCCCTCTGATGCTTGTACATACTTCCAACATTTTCAAACGCTCTATGATGATTTAAGCAGGCTCACTAAAAGGCTCAACAAAATGGTCGGTTTTATTTTAGTTGCATTTTCATTTTAGATCATTATACATAACTGCATATTGGATTTGCATCGCGAGTTTTCGAAAGGTCAATGGCTGTCATTTTTTTTGACTATTTGTGGAGGACAATCCAAACATTTGTATCATTATCATTGTATTTCCATTATCATTTCAGCTTCATTATCATTTGATCATCATTAGCATTATCGTTCCATTTTTGCACCCATTATTATTTCAGTATCGGTATCATCTCATTAGGTGCATTTCATATCATTTCATATTAGTTTCATTATTACATCCATTTCATCATCTCATATTCATCGCATTTCCATTATCATTTCATCAATATTTTGTTGGCAATTCATTTCATGCTCATTATCATTCTATATCATTTATCATTTTATTTCATATCATTGGGCATTCATTATTATTTCATTTTCATTATCATTTAACAATCCCGCTTCATATCATTATCATTTCATCTTTTCATTATTATTAACATTTCATCTTCTTTTTTATTACATTATTTCATTCATTTTTATTCCGATTGGTTCCATTGCCATCGTCATTATTCATTCTCATTATCATTATTATTTATATTATTTTTCATTAGCATTTCATTTCCATTTATCACGTCATACCCATTATCATTCCATTCACATTTCACTTCCTTGTCATTTATGTTTTTCCAATCTCACCATCGTCGCATCATTATCATTATCATTTAATATCATCATTATCATTATCATTTAATATCATCATTATCATTGTCATTTCATATCATCATTATCATTATCATTTCATATTATCATTTATCATCATCATTTAATATTGCATTTATCCTTATCATTTAATATCATCATTATCATTATCATTTAATATCATCATTATCATTATCATTTAATATCATCATTATCATTATCATTTAATCTCATCATTATCATTTAATATCATCATTATCATTATCATTTAATCTCATCATTATCATTTAATATTGCATTTATCATTATCATTTAATATTGCATTTATCATCATCATTTAATATTGCATTTATCATTCTCATTTCGTATTGCATTATCATTATCATTCATTCCATTTAACATTTCATATCATATCATTTAACAAATCCATTTAATATTTCATTTCATATCATTTAACAATGACATTTACCATTTCATTTTATATCATTTAACAATTCCATTTAGCATTTCATATCATATCATTTCATTATAATCTCACTTATCATTTCATTTATCCATTTAGTCCAATCGCAAGTCATTATATTTCATCACCACTATCTATTCACATCATTATTATTATTATTTTATCATCTTATACCATAAAATTTTATCCACTCATGACATTTCACATCACATCATTTCATAAACTGAAGCACAACATTTATGTTTTATGTTTTATCTGCATTACAAAAATCCAAAAATACACATCATAGGCAATTCATCTGCATGACATCATTAGTACACATCAGCAAATCATAATCATAATAAAATATCATAATCAAATCATCCTGCATATCATATTAGTCATCAAGTCTCCATAAACACATAGACATAAATGCATATCATATCATCACATCATAAATATACATCACATCATCATCAAAATAATCATCACCGCTGCATCTCATCACTCATCAAAAAAAGATACAAATTTCCAAATGTCCAATGACACTACAATGTCCAATACATCAAATATGATCAGAAATGGCATATATATGCTCCAAAAATGCTATACATCATAAAGTCTAACTGGTCGATGCCCCTGATGGTGCTGGTTTGGAGGGAGGTGGTCTGCCACTAGTGCCTGCATCTGGGTCATGTCGTGGCCCTATCACTCCCCTGCTCTAGGTATGTGTCTATGATCTGCTCTGAGTCCTACTGTGGGATCGCGGGTATGGCTCTCTGCGCTCTGGAGGGCATAGCTCCTCATATCTCACCCTGTAGTACTCAGCCTCCCTAGCCATCTCCATACCCTCTGCAATGGCATCTCGTAGTGACGCACTCTCTACAGTGCCCATCAGTCTCTGAGCCACGCCCTCAGCCTCTACTGCCCATCGCCTGAATGCATCCCTCTGTGTGATCACCTGAGCTAACTGTGGGTCTGGTGCAGGTGCCTGTACCTGTGCCTGTGCCTGTGCCTATGCGAGCTGTGCCTGTAGCTGCATAATAAAAGCATATGCCTGTGACAACTAACTCTGTAACTGACCTTGCTGCCCCTGCAATGTCTGCACCTGAGCCTGAAGAGTGGCTATCTATCCCTACTGTGAGGAGGAGGCCATCCGGATCACTGTCCGCCTCCCTATCCCTGTCCTCGGTCGTTGCATAATCTACACACCCCTCAGGATATCTCGCCCCGACCTCCCTAGTGCATGTCCTCCCACCCCGCCATCATCCCCATCGTCATCATCATTTGAGCCCTCCTCCTCTCCGCTCTCCACCTCCTCTCCTCCGACCACTCCCTGCTCACCGCCGACCACATCGTCCTGTCCACCTGCCCTGGGCTGTGGTACTACCAAAATAGGTGCTGGCTCATCCGGGCTAGTAAATCGTGGGAATGGATGCATGTGGAAATAGGCAGCATACTCATCGGACATCCCAGCATCCACAATGTCTCGTCTGTCAATCCATACCTCAGGTGCTAAGGCCATAAACTCTATATAGGCGGCCTGATACAAAATACACGACCCCCATCCGGCCTCATCTCTGCTTCAGGCGTAATGTGCAACCCCCTGCGGCATCCCCTGCGTAAATCCGAACTTCCTCTGCACCCGCAATGCCAAAAATCTCTCCAAAATGAAGGGAGTCCTCCCTATCAGGAACCGCAGAATACAAACATAGGGCATCTCTATATCATCAGTCGCCCATGGCTCACAATCCACATATGGTCGCCATATGACTGTATCTATGTCATCTAGCAGTCCTCTCCAATAATCTACCTTGCCCAGCTTGGGCTGGGTAAGGAACACATAATACATATAGATATATGGCCTGCCTGGTGGCCTCACTCTAGAGCATGCCGGCCTCGTCACAGCGAAATGCTCCTAGGCCCAGATCTGTAGCAATGTAACCCCACAAGATAAATTGGACGATCCTCTGTAGACCACCTGGTGCAAATCATGATAGAGATGAGCTAACATGCAGCTCCCCCATGCATACCTCCTCGGCTGTAGTATCATCTGCTCTAGAATCCTGCCCCAGCCCATTGACAATCCCTTTGCCCGATGATCCAGACAAAGGAGACCTCCGATGAAAGCACCCAAAACTGCTGGCAAGGCTGGATATCCGTGAAAGTCCGCCCACGGTACCTAGTACCTGGCTATCTGCGCATCTCCGTACACTCTCCTCAAAGCATCCATACCTCCCAGCTCCTTGTGATCGTAATACACAAGGGCTCCGACAACTGGAATACCTAGGATCCTGTACACATCCTCAGGAGTCACTGTCACCTCACCGGTCGGCATGTGAAAGGTGTTGTGCTCCGAATGCCATCGCTCTGCAAGTGCTGTCAACAATCCTCTGTTGACCCTAATCGGCGGCATCGCCAACAAGGGTCTCAAACCGCATGCATCAATCAATGATCTGTCAGCAGGAGTCAACTCAGGGATCCTATCCCATCCCGCTGAGTGTCGCTCTCTAATCTGGAGGTTTTTGAAAACCTCCTATTTTTCATTACAAAGATCATCCATTAGACTCATATCAAATATTCACACAATATCAAATCAGACTCATATCTATCAATGAACTATATCAGACTCATATCAATGACTCATATCAATGCAGCAAATCAATGACCCATATCACACAATCAGTCCTATCAATCAAATCAAATCAACTCTATCAAGCTGGATATCATATCACATCTATCCTACCATCAATTACTATTTGTTTTCTATCGCAGGAAGCAAATTTATCAGAAGTCATATCAGTTCAATCTACTCTTTGTTTTCTACCCTACGAAGCAAAGTTATCAATCAATCATTCGATTTCTATCATCTTTACCCATATCAGCATGATGACACGACATTTTACCTATCTATTGACCAAGGAAGCAATACACATCATCATTTTCATCAACACATAAATTCTGCCTATTTTCCCATATGCACCATTCTTTTTACAGGATGCGCAAATCCCATATGCGCCGTTCTTTTTACGGGATGCGCTTAAACAGACTCCCTATGCGCGTTTTCCTATATGTGCCACTTTGCTCATCCTATGCGCCACTGTTTTTGCTGGATGGGCGCTTTCCTGTATGTGCGTCTGTTTTCCCTATATGCGCTTTATCCCTAAAATTTTCAAACCTGCCCTATATGCGCGCTAGTTTTCACGGGATGCGCTACACTGGTTTTCCTAAAAAAATTTAACATCTATGCCATATACGCGTTTGTTTCTACCATATGTGCGCCTGCTTTTTTCGAAAGCGCCTAAACGTTGCTATATGTGCGCAAACGTAAATTTTTAAAACGGAAACCATGGAAAATCATGAAAATTTCAATCCAAACAGAAAAATATGAAAGCATAAGAGGATCAATCGACTCACCGGTGGTCCATAAGCAGCTGGCCACTGATATCTACGTGATCTCTTGAATCGGTGGCGATGATACAGAATCTCCATGTCGCAATGTCGCTTTCACAGCTACAGTTTTCACCAAACTCAACAGTACAAATGACTTGTCTCTTTCAACCTTTTACCTCTTAAAGGTCAAAACAAGGGTAAAATGTGACTTTATTTTCACAATGGACATTTCTTTTTCTGTCGCGAGCTAAACCACTTTCCTTCTCATTCGTGATTTACCTCCCGAGGGGGCATCATCAGCAAGAATATCGAAAGTACATCAAGGGAAAAATATTTTTTTCTTTGAAGCAATGTGTTTTACACATCACTTCAAAGAGGGGCAAAATGTATATGTCTAAAATTGGTCATGATTAAGCTTGTTAATTAATTAAATATGATTTATTTAATTAATTCCTCTAATGTCATCTACATATAAATAAATTTAATTATTTATTTATATAAGAACTGTCTAAATTCTTCTACCTTAAAATTAAATAAATAATTTTATTTAATTACTAACATTTCTACCCTCCGCTTAATTAAATTAAATAAATTTTTATAATTTATTTATATTTAATTATCATTTGGTTCTAAAGTTTAAATATTTTTAAATATTTGAATAGTGGAATATTCTCCATCCCATATTTGAATTAAATTAAATATTAAATATCTTATTTAATATTTTCCTCACTCTAATTTCATTTTAAACATAATTAAATATGAGTTATTTAATTATGTGGATTTCTATTTTCATCTCCACTTTAAAATTAAATAGATTTATTTTATTTAATTTCTAACTCATGCTAACTCGCCCTTCCAAATTTTATCTCATCTTTCGAAATGGAAGTTTCCCTTCGAAACTCAATGACGAAATTGAAAGAAAAGGGAAACCTTCCATCCTTCTCTTCCACTTTCGAAAATCTCCCGCCGTCCGTTCGAAACAAGCTTAATCTGGACCGTCGATTGATTCAGCCAATCAAACCCATTCGAAAACTCTATAAAAGCCCGTGCAAATCCAAGCCTTGGTTAATCATCCACATTCACACACATGCACTTACCTACGCATACCTACGTTCATGCAATTAGCCTATGCATTCACATCATTTTCAGCATCACATCCGTACTTTCATATTAGCATAGATTTGCATTTAGCATAATATGCATTTTGTATCTCATTCTTCATGTTGTCTTTTTGTTGAGTTGGATCTGCTGGTCTGAGAGCCATTCGAAAACAACAAAACGCTGAAGTTAGAGGAGGATAAGACGGTTTCGAGAAGCTGCGATTACGGTTTACATTATTCTGTTTCTTTTCAGCTTTTCGATTTAATGTTTTATTAACATGTGTTTGATTTCTATTTAATTAATCCAATATATCATACACACAATATGCAAGTGATTTTTTTCCTCATTGAGATCTGCTAGCAAATTGGTGATGTGAATAGGTGTAAAGAGAGTAAAAATATAGGAATTTAATTTACCATTGGATTGGTTTATTATCAATGTAGAGGATCATTTGATGCGTTTATTACTAAAATATCCTCGATGAAATTCACCTTGCATTTTCATGTCATGATATTTCCTTTTGATAGTAAGAATTATGGAAAAAAATCCATAACTTGGTCTTGGGTTCCATCACCTTCATGAGGTTGAA